>JAQFWX010000020.1:600000-793652 GCA_027605045.1 Phallus indusiatus | reverse complement strand
CCCTAAACCCTAAACCCTAAACCCTAAACCCTAAACCCTAAACCCTAAACCCTAAACCCTAAACCCTAAACCCTAAACCCTAAACCCTAAACCCTAAACCCTAAACCCTAAACCCTAAACCCTAAACCCTAAACCCTAAACCCTAAACCCTAAACCCTAAACCCTAAACCCTAAACCCTAAACCCTAAACCCTAAACCCTAAACCCTAAACCCTAAACCCTAAACCCTAAACCCTAAACCCTAAACCCTAATGATGATTGAAGCGACCGCCGTCATCAATCCTATCGAAGTCGTCGGCATTGGTAGTCTTTATAATAGCAGCTGACACCTGTCGGTTCAACGACGAACCACGCGATAACACAGCACCTCCTGCTTCCGAATTGAGTAACAGGAGGTATTACCAGACCCGGTCAAGGACGGATCGAAGAAAACAATACGCCAATGTGATGATTCTGCTGTTGATATTCGCAATACAGGTTTTTATTAATGGTGTCCCTAGCGCGGTTTCCAGTCGCTTGGTCGGATTCGGCTACGGTTAGGTATAGACCCCCGGATACAGCTTGTTTTGGTAAAAACAATCTATTGAATAAAAATATTATAATTAATACGCAAAAATGACAATAAAATCACTTGGAAGTGTTTGCTTCATGAACATACAACAAAGACACAGTGACGGTAAATTTCCCTTATATACTAGTTCTGGGAACACGTTGCGAGGAAGTAGAACAGGCGCTTGTGTAATAAAGAAGGAAGAATCACCACCGGCTCACAACTAAAAGAAATCAAGGTACTCTATTAGAAAATACTATGAAAACACGCTATGCGCGCTTCCGGATATCGAGCCAATTAGTAGCCTTTTTGAAGAGGGATCCAGAAATCACAAGAGCCCAAAATAATACTCTAAAGAAAAGATCTTGAAGTAATTTTCTGAGCTTACTCCTTAATTTACCACTATCAATCTTTTCGAGCTTCATGACACGAATAATCCTTTCCTCACCCATCCACACTTTCACATAGTGATAATAATCTAGTAATTAGCGTGTCATGCGTGGGTTCGAATCCCGGTGATGATGTTTTTTGTCAAAGTAAACGCGATATCATATTTGATTAAAGACTTCAAAATAATTTTTGTTGATATTTCTGATATTATTAATATTATTTCTCACTGAATTAAAATGTTTTTACTAAAAAAGGCAGTATTCGAGGTCTTGGACGTGTAGCCGAATCCGAACGAGCGACCGTGAACTCCCATGCAGCCTTCTAGCTTGTGGATTGCCAATAACCCAAACACTGCTTTTAATAAGCTCGGTCGCGTAATCTCACCTGAACTGTATCGCTAAAGCAGGTAATGGATTGGCCCCTTTATTGGCTTTTCGTTTATCACAGAGACTATTGTTTATTGTAATCGACACACCCCAATATTTTGAATTATGGAATTTGAAAGGATGTTTGTGTATTTCTTGTACCTCGTGATATATGATATACTTGATGTATTAGGGAACATAAGGTATGGGTAGAAAATGACTTTCCAGCGTGACAATCTCCTGAATGGTTGCAGTTCCAATTAGAACATTGGTCCGCGAATCCATCTAGCCAGTTGGATGTCGCTTGCATTAAAGTGGCATATTTCGCATGGATATCATATAGAGTTTAGTGGATTTCAGCAGATGAAAACATGATATAGCATACAACATCAAACACATGTGTAGAAAACGGGTCAAGTCCGACGGTCTCCTTATTATATGTGCACCGCATTGAATACCACCTGCAGCTCCTCAAAAGAATCCTCCAGAGGCATCAAAGGAGACCAAGAAGGAGCAACGTAAGACCCGTTATAAGCTAAATCAACGGACTGCTTTTTGAAGGTCCTAGGGTTGATGTTTTCGCGCTTGAGAACGGCATGACACCAGTAATGGCCGGAGGCGGCTATGACAATGACTGATCGAAAGTTTTTGTGAACTTCAAAAAGAAAAGCGGCTTGAGCGCAAACGTCGCGAATCGCAATTTGTATCATCTTCCTAGTTTGATCTTGGAACTCATCTCCTTCAAGACTGCGACTGGCCAAGCGCTTGATTTCAACTAAGACCTTGACCTCGCAACCGGTCGCTTTGATGTCTTTGAGCGTCGTAAGAATGCGGTCAGCTGAAGTTTTGATTTCATGAAGTTTCAGAATTGCAAAATCGGCAATTCGTTCTGAGGATCCTTTTGGTGATGGGATTGTGACTGCAGACCCGGCAGCTGAGGTGGGGACGGACAACATTGTAGCCTTGAGGTGGTCCCACGTGGGTGCACCATTGTCGACCGAATTGTGAGCAGTAGCCTCAACTGCTGCAGCTCGAATTCTTTTTAAAACCATTGTCCGACTGCGGAGTCGTTCTAACAACTCGTTCTGTTTTCTGGTTTGTGACCTTGTTTGCGGTCGACGAGGAGCCTCAAGTTGAATTTCCTTCATTTCCTGTGCTAGGAATAGTTCTTCCTTCTCCTTCTCCTCCTTCTCCTCCTTCTCCTCCTCCTCCTCCTCCTCCTCCTCCTCCTCCTCCTCCTCCGCTTTCTTTTCCTCTTCTCCCTCCTCGTCCTCGTCCTCATCCTCTTCGCCCTCTAATTCTTCAGCATCAAGGTTTTTATATCCCTTAGATGAGGCCCACACAACGAACTGGGGAAAAACAGCGAGGTTGCCGGTGTCTTTGACAATATCAAATAAGATATGGTTCCAAAGACCATACCAAGGGTGTTCAATATTTCTGACGTTGTATTGGTAAGAATGAGCGTAGGATTGAGCCAAAATTTGTTGAGTCAAGCTCAGCCAAGTTGTAGTAGGAAGTCTTTGAACAGGCTGTTGAGACTGTGATTGCATGTTGGGAGTTAGGTATATGATTTTATCAAAAAGCGATCCCTCTTTTTTATGTATTTGAATACGGAACCAACACCAAACAAGAATGTGAATGCGAATATTTTCAGCATTAATTAATAAATCGTTGAGAAGACTTATGTAAATGGGCCTCTCGATGTGAGAAGTTTTAGGCACACATGATGGGGATAACATCAAAAGACGTCTTGAACGGTTCATCGCAGTATCTTTAATGTTTGCGCTTTCCTTCATGCGCTATATGAAGCGCGGTGTCAAAGCATATCCCCTGCATGCAAGGCATTCAAGATTCATTATACAGAAACATATGAGTGTTTTACGAGGATTTGAGAGAAAACTGAGTTTTGAACATCCACTAAGCGTCGATTTGCAATTCGATGTTTAGAATTTTTGGATGAGAGATATGCTCACAGTAAGCAATACAACTAGAAGATTGGTTAGTTTATCCCCACCCATGCCCCATTTAACGTACATAATACGGAATCTTACGGAACCCCATCTAATCATCTAATCAAATGATTGTAACGCCGTGACGTGTGTAAACGTGTGGGGTTCCCTGGAAGTAAAAACAAAATTAATTCAAAATTGAATAAAAATTATGTAAATAAAATTCCTGTGGAAGTTGAGGATTTCACCAGTGTACATACACAAAGATACCAACTACTGAGCTAAACATAGTGATCAACGTCACATTGAGCTCAAAATGACATCAGAGCATATGATTTTTTTCTTCACAGCGGCTGCCGCTGCTGCACTTTCAACATCATCTCAGCAACATCCGAATATGTACATACTTGAACAAAAAGTAGAGCCTCTTCATTTATTTTTGAAAAACTTACTCTCTATTATTTAATCTCTTAATGCTCAATTTTTACTACTTAATATCAAAGGTATAATTCACTTACCGGCATACCACATTACCAAAGATACTGGCACCGGGCAGTCATGTATGTATATGCATTGTTTGTACAGTTCTATTAGCATAATTTTCTCTCAGACATTTGTATTGGATCTCTAAATTTTTAATTCAAATTCAAATTAACAGAGATGAGCTCTAGGAAATATAAAAATATTATTTCCTTATTTTGGAACTTTTGTTGAACTTTTTAAATGAAAAAACAATGTGCAAACTTATCCCTGAGAAAATCAGATAATATCATTATAATATACCATATATACACAAAAAATCATCGGAAGCAAACCTAACTCTTACCAAATAGGGTAAGTCGATTCAAACTCAGTTAGGTCCTAAAACGCCCACACCTATAATAAGAAGAAGTCTCCCCTTTCAACAGGGGCTGTCCACAGGTTCACACATTCAAACGTTCACAACACACCAGTGCAACAACATCTACGCAGTACTTTGTCACACATTTCTTTTCCCATCCAAGTAAGTAACAGAGCATCCATATTATGTTATAATGCGAATGAAATGCGGGTTAGGTATTCATTATATCATGGCATCGTCTCAAATCAAAGTTGAGACCAAAACTAGGACCAAAGTGAAAAAAACTAAAACCAAAGCCAAAACCAAAACCAAAGCCAAAGTTAAAGCCGGAACCGAATGGGAGTATTTGTATTTCGGGTACTTGATCAGAGATGAATGGCTCCTGGACTATGGCATACGCAACAATTTACTTCCAGATATGACAGGAAAATCCCCCAACGAGGTTGATGAAGTTGGATCAGTCATATCCGCAGCGACTCTCGATATAATGGCTAGGGCGCGAATATATTTTTCATCTACACTTGGTACGGTTTTGAGCTATGACAAAAAACCTTTATGTTGCCTTGTGCTGGCGACAAATGATCCTCTTGATGCACTTCCTCTTCCTCCCCCACAAAAGTGGGCCAAACTGAAGGAAATTCTGGAGACTGCAGAGGAACCTCATTGGTATCTTGCCTTGACGTAAATTACGTCCATACGCATGTGTAATATGTAAATGTTCTGTAAATGTTCTTAAACTTATATTGCATGCCAGTTTAACTCAATGAGGAAGCGTGCGAAGAATAAACACAAATTGCTATACATGCGATAAGACAGGAAGTATTACAATCGTGTAATCAGCAAACCAAGAGCATAAGAACGGGTTCAGAGACCTTGAATAGGAAGAAAGATAGGAGGTGTATTGACATTGAGGCTGACATTGGGGTTTATCCACCGCCTACTGGGATGGCGACCCATCTTCCCTACTAATGGATTTGGGGTGGAGTGTTCACATTCTCCTTTTTTTTCGCGCTTTCGTTCTCTTTCTTGTGCTTGATGGCATAGTTTACACGCTCTTGGTTGGCTGTGGAGCATGAGGAGTAGTACCGAGTGTCTTAAAGAGAAAGAGAAAGAGACGGTCATTGCCAAGAAGAAACCTGTAATATGAAAGTTCAACTTCCCATCTTTTACCAATTTACCAGCATCCGATCGATTATGCCACAATACTAGTTCTCAAAACCTTGAAAACAGTTTACGACGAAAATCATAATCAGGTAATCTTTGAAGCCTAGTTTCTGAACATAGTTCATGTAGATATCAAACTCTGTTTTAATGATGCAGGGCGATCAGTCAGCACTAGCTGTATTTCAATAATGACACATCGGTACCTATAAGCCCTCGCAGAGCTCAAATATTGAAGGCTCTGCTTCTTTCCACTATTCTTCTAGTATTTTTGTCTGTTCACTGAGGCTTTTAAAGACCGCCTCAAAGAAATGCATGAAGAAATGGCCAAGCCCTCCAAGTCGTCATGGCGGAGTTGCTCTGTGGAAAGATAGGATGAATATGAGACAAGTAGATAATAGATCATACCTTGACTTAGGTGAGCATAAATACTTATATACCCCGCCGTACCGGAGAGCGCAAATTGTACCGGATAGCGATTTGCGCTCTCCGTAAGGGATGTGCTGTTTCATTTTGGATTTCTGGCAGGTTTGATTATGCCGAAGTCTGGTAGGTTGTTTAATAATAGTGTCGGACGAAGTAAAGTGACATACCAATCGTGTAATCGGTGCTGCAGTTCTGAGTCCGGGTGCTCCGATAAGAAATGGTTTTATGTATATTGCAATATATATGAGGGACCTTTCATGGATAACTTGAACACGAATAACCTGAAACACAGACGTCAAGGCAACGTCAATCAAGAGAAAGTGGATTACCATTAGTTTCGCTGATTTGGGCTGGGCCAAAAAAAAAGAAAGAAACACCGGGAAACGCAAAGTTGACATCGATGACTTGAGAATCCTGTCGCTTACTAAAGGTGATGTCGGGGCGATTGTAGTGGGGTTTAACTTGAAGTTGACGTTAGGGCTAGGGTTCGTTGAAAGCGTGTGAAACTAATGCACAGTAGTTCTAGTCAGTGCTAGTTGGAAAAAATAGACCGCAATGGCAGCGAAGAGAGGAAAAGGAGAAAGATTATGAGCCAACGATAAAATGCTAAGATGGGAAATGTTGATTCAAAATAATAGGGTATGTAAAATAAATCAAGGAATGAAAGCGCAAGAGACAGGAGGAAAAGACAGACGTAGAACACTTTCTCAAGCTGAAAGGTATACGGTGAGAACAAGTACGGCTGTGTGACATGAAACGTGTCAGGCTATGCTAGTGTGAGGGAGGAAAGGCCAGCGACTGGGAAAGTGTCCCATAGGATGCTGCATCAAATTTGGGCCAGCCTGCGTAGCATAGAGGACACCGGAGACCTGAGAAATGTAAATACGTAGATAAAAATATATCTATGTAGAAATAAACAGACCATCGATATAAGCTCAAAAACAAACAGGACGCCTGCACGTGATCATTGGTCATTGTGGGCGGCTGATTAATCAAGTCCGGATAAGACCGAGCGCTGAAGGAAATCTTATCTATGTTGACTAAGCTCATTGGATAAGCCAATAGATAAGATAAATGAAGAACTTAGGTACGTCAAGGATAATGAGCCAAAAATGGATAGTCATTCGTAGTATTCGCTACGTACGTCAAAGTAGTACGTTCGTGTCCATTCATCTCTGCCTACATCACACCTCACGACTTCCTCCTCATCATGAGATTTTCGTTTTCAACTTCAATAAAAAACATCCCCATCTTTTTCTCTAATTATGTCAGTCACTCAAGCCGTGTTTCGCCGACTACTTACAAACGTTTAAAGGCGTTCATCAATGATAATTCATCTTCGAGGTTTGATACTTTTTAGAAATGATTTTCGTGTTTCTCGCTCCGATCGTAAGACTCACATGACGCTGAATACTATTTCGCTTGACGCGAATCGACAACTCGTTGGGACGAACACCGTCACGGTTCACTTATACAAGGATAATAGCTGCGCTTGGGGTCAACCGTCAAAGTCTTTGAAACTTTTGAACAGGGGAAAAAAAGCGATCCGTCAAGTGATTTCAAAGGGGTGGAACTGAAAACGCTTGTAATATTTCTTGGTAGTTAGTTATCTTTTGCTTTATGATTTCCGTTATATCATTTTATTTCAAGCTGCAAAGTAATCGTTTTGTCCTATTATTTCCGTTATATCACTGTATTTTAAACTTCAAAACATCAACTCTGTAATGGTAATAACGTCTTATAATCGTGCTTCAGGACGCATATAATTCTGTAGCAAGCAGTCTACATTCCATATTAATTGTATCTATTGCATCTACTGCTCACTAATACCGCAGCGCAATTGCAACTAGTGCATATAAGAAGAATCAGACTGAGAATAATATCCATGATTATGATAATCTAAGAGTGTAGGGTTCAAGCTGGGTGGTTTCCTACGTATCCTGGGCGGTTTCAATAAGTGTACATTGCTTAATCAAAGCACTTCAGTTTGATAGATTTTGGGAGAGTGTTTTCCGATCAAAGATAGTGCACTGTATTGTTTTCTAGATCAAGATTGAAATTTACGTTTGTGAGCCTTTTGCGGCATCATAAATTTTAAAATCGTTTGTAGAACTGTACATCAAAAGTATCCCATCTGCTTGTTTCGTAAAATATCTCTTGTTTTCCCAATCCATACATGAGCTATTTCCCATTCATTTTATTCTTCCGGAATCTCCCAATTTGACCAAGCTGCCTCTTCAATCCGCATCTCGTCTTTAGAAGCGTCTCCAGCCTCAACGTCGTGAGGAGACAGGCATCAAATCGATCGGGGACAATTATGAGGTATGTGCGTAATTTTGACCAATTTCGATATGGTTGGATATTAGAAGAGATATAATAACAGCATATGGAGAATTTGAGATTGAAGACACAGAGAAGCCATGGAGAGAAACATATTGGAAAAGACAAGATGCGGAAGAAAGCTGAAACTCGAGTTTAAGAGGATATGCATTCTCTTGTATCGCTGATGAAACACATTTTGAGGTGGCGTGGTGGTTTCAGAGACGGGGACTGGAGCAAAATCGCCGAATTCATCATCGCTGTGGGGTTCCCCAACAGGCTAAGGGGATATATGCGCTTTTTTCATTTATTTTTCCATGTTTTATTTTATTTATTTTCGCTTCAGAATTACTGTAGTACAAGTAGTTAGCTAGGACAATAGTTTGGGCAGGTTTTCCCTCTGTGGACAGCCTCAAATAGTTCTATTGTTTAAGTCCAGGACATCATTACTCAGGTTCATGGACAAGCTCTCTCTTAGTATGTATACTCAGTAGTTACACACTTACAATAACAGTTTACTTTCCCCCTTTACTGCGCTTCAGTCTATTATTACTATTGACTGAGACTATATTACATTTCCCCATCCTAAGTTCCTCACTCAGTATCTTCCTAGCTTCCTGCAGAGCTGTTCCCGGCTCCCTCCATCGCAAACTAATTCAGCGTTGGAGGAGCCATAGCACTCACAACGGCCTCTTTCTTGCTAACCCATTCCTCCAGCTCATCAAAAGGAAGGCAGGTCCGGTTTCGCTGATGTCCGTGCACGAAAGCCTGTGTCTGTCGAAGGGTACGGTCTAACTGGTTCCAGCAATGTCCGTTTATCCACGCTATGTCGCAATGAGAGATGTGTCAACAAATTAGGTATGCATGGGAGGAATGCAGAATGTGAACAGTGACATGGTAACGCTGACATGTGATTCTCAGTAAAGATCAAACAGAAAAAGTCGAAATTAAGTTAGCATTCTTGGTGAAAACGTCGGCTTAATTTCGAATTAACTTAGACTTTTCCCGTTTTTCTACATATTATTCGACTTTTATATACAGAGCATATGATTGGTGACCAGTCATTAGTCACTGGTCACTAGTCACTGGTCACTGG
This sequence comes from Phallus indusiatus, assembly GCA_027605045.1. Classification (NCBI taxonomy): domain Eukaryota; kingdom Fungi; phylum Basidiomycota; class Agaricomycetes; order Phallales; family Phallaceae; genus Phallus; species Phallus indusiatus. The sequence goes on along the minus strand of JAQFWX010000020.1, from coordinate 784,556 downwards.
TCACTGGTCACTAGTCACCGGTCACTGGTCACTGGTCACTAAAAAAGTCGCATGATGTATGAGAAAATCCAAGTTATGGTCGAAACTAAGTTGATTTTTTGCCAACAATGCTGGCTTTCTCTTTCGATCTGTTTAATGATTTTTACAGTGGCATGCATGTTGCATGTTGAGATTTAATAGACAAGCGCTTCATAGAATCGGTTGTGAAAATAATGAAAAGTAACTTGGTGACCATTCGGCTAGTCAATATAATTATTTTTCAAGTCGTCTGACAGGGCAGAAAGTCGAACTCACCTTGCGCTATCCCATCTGTCCCACCTCATGTCCAACCAAATGTCATCTAAAGCTCAAGACGCCAGACAACCACCTCCAAACTGCAATGCCACAGCACATGCCTTGCCTGTTTCTCCATTCATATCAGAACCGCAAAGTAACGATGGGTCGATCACACTGCAGGGGTTTGGGCTGTTATCTTTTGACACACCAATGGCACGGAGAGTTTTCGATTCATCGCGAGTGCACAATGATGCCATACAAGGAGTCCCAGCTCTATCGGAGAGTTTCACCAACACACTGGTGGTCCAGAGGTCTTCGTTCTCTGAAACATTTTCTGCCAGCGGCCACAGAATGGACGAAGTTTCAACCCCAATTGCAAGGAAGGTTTTTTCAGCGGTGGTCTTGCCTAAGCTTAGTCTGAATGCAGTATCCATGGATGTTGACTCAGGCTCTGTTAGCAGCGTACAGGAGAAACCAAATAAGGGTGAGTGACAAGGTTTTACATTTCATAGCCTATGATCTTTATTTGGTATTTCAGTAGACCAGCTTGCTAGTCGGACACATTCCAATCCCATACGACCCCTAGTATCAGAACATCCTATTGAGACGCCTATGGCCCGGAAAATAATGAAATCTTCACTCTCTCAAAATTTCTCTGGAGGTTGTACAATGGATGAAGTTTCAACCCCAATGGCAAAGAAGGTTTTTGCAGGAGTGGTCTTGCCTAGGCTTAGTTTGAATGCAATATCCATGGATGTTGACTCAGGCTCTGTTAGCAGCGTACAGGAGGAATTAAATAAGGGTGAGTGACAAGGTTTTACATTTCATAGCCTATGATCTTTATTTGGTATTTCAGTAGACCAGCTTGCTAGTCGGACACATTCCAATCCCATACAGCCCCTAGTATCAGAACATCCTATTGAGACGCCTATGGCCCGGAAAATAATGAAATCTTCACTCTCTCAAAATTTCTCTGGCAGTCGCACAACACATGAAGTCTCAACCCCAATCGCAAGGAAGATATTTGGCGGGATAAACTTACCCAGGCTTAGTTTGAATGAAATATCCCTGTATGTTGACTCAGGTTCTGTAAACAGCGTACAGGAGAAACCAAACAAGGGTGAGTGACAATCTCTTATGTTTCATAGCCTATAATTCTTACAGCCTAATGCCGTTAGATCAGCTCCTTGCTAGCCCCAGGCTTTGGGGTTTGGCTTTAGAAGAATTTCCTAGTTTACTGCCTCAAAAGCCTCTCCTAGGAAGTCATCTATTGGACTATTACGTTTTAAGTAACGTACTAGTCTCTCAAAACAGACACGAAATATATTACCTACCAGTAGATATTGTCTCATCCATGACCTGTCGTCTCCAGGAGGGAAAGGCACCATACCATGCTGAACAGCGCCTGATGTTCCTCAATATATGCGGGATAGAACCATGGAAATCGCATGAAATAAAACCAGTCGCTTTTGTCATTTATCAGCATGAACACTGTTTTGTGGTAGTTTTCTCCTTCCTGACATCCCGAGCCTATGTATTTGGACGTGAATCAACTATAATCAATGATCCGGATGTGGACATCGATCGTCTTCTGGGGCAGTATCATGTAGAACAAGATGACTGGAGGGAATGGCACGGTTCTGAATTCTGGAATGGTATCGGCAATTTGTTTGGTTATGACACTGAACCAAAATCGGATGACACTGCCAATGAGGTTTTGGGGTTGGATTGGTGGGCCAGTGAAGAGGAATGGTTTTCAGAATTCCGGAATAGTTGTGATTTTTTAGATGAAAACACTGAACTAAAGTCAGATGGCATTGAAATTTTGGGGTTGAGGTGGTCGGCCAGTGTATGTGAACCAACCTGCAACATTGACAGACATACTAACCTTAGCCTCTAGAATAAGCAAGATTGCGGCCCTAATGCTTGCTTTGTGTTACAGACTTTGTTATGGGGAGATGGCCTTACGTTGACAGATGAAGAGTTTTCAAAATTTCCCCCTCGACCTTGCAGCCATGACCTCCGCTGTTTAATTGCGCACCATATCCTTGATGCTGCAGCCTATGGATACGAGCGCTACGAAATATTGAAAGCCAACAAAGTTGGACATTATACCTGGCTTGAAATGTCTCCTTCATCTATAGAAAATTGGACAAAATGTTATAATCTTGGTCAGAAACGTCTGCGAAGACTATTGACTTCTCTCACTCAAGTCATGCAAGAAGGTCTATGCCATAGAGTTTCAGGCCGTGAGTGCTCCATTTCTCCGATGAATGAAATTAAATAATTTTAATCACAGATGATACACAAATTGACGTAGACAGCACCCGTGAATTCGAAAATACAAATTATCATCTGCGCATTCGACCGACATATACATCCTTACGGACTGTGGCAGCCAGAACGAGACATTCATTTGCACTCCCGATTCACAAACAGTGTTTTGAACCACTGGCATTTGACAATTTCTTTGATGACTACTTGCAAGGTCCAACAATTGAGGAGAACAAGAGTGTCGCAGATCAAGTGTACAACTCAGGAAACGAGGAACCAACAAATTCCGTGTTTTTTCGTGATTACGGCTATCGTCTTCACAGAAACTTTTGTCTTGCTTTCAACACCAGCCGTCCATGTCAGCATCACGAGCGTTATCTCCCTGTTCCCCATAACACAAGGTTCGAAGACCCATTCAGGTCTATCACAGAATACAATATATCTCGCACTGTTGATGAAAGCAGGCCTCAAGGAAATGTGAGGGTAGAGGACATTGTTAAAATGGGTCTTGCGGAGATGATGGAAGAGAGCAAAGCGAACTCTGATGCTGGCTTTCAGACCTTTATTCAAGGCAAAGATAGGAATCAGCGTCACATCTTCGTCGACCTTAAAAGAGATGCTGTCAAGCCTCGATCTATTGATGTTTCTTTTGACATCGATAGTTTAATTTGGATCACACACGAGCTGCACTTCAAACAGGCTCTCAAGATCCACCTAAAGCCTTATATCCGCAGGAGTCCACCTATAGGTGTTCATAACCACATGTCGGTTAACATATTCATCCCCCAAAATGATATAGAGCGAGCAAACGGGACATTCCCTATTTCTCAGACATTCAAACTAAGCTCTATCCCTCATATCCATTTCGCGCAATACGGTGAACATTCTGGATCGACCAACGTTTCGGTATTGTTTCCACGGATGATTCATCGACTTCAAACCTCCAGGTTTTGGGCCACTTCAATCCCCCTACTTATTCAAGATCGCTGGTTCAAGGAAGTTGTTTACCCCGCTCTTAGCCGGCTTGCAGACTCGAGCCAAGAACCATATCTGAAGTTTACACCTGAGGAATGGGCCGCGAAAGCCAATAAGGTGCATTCTATTTGCATACGATCTGACCAAATTTCTCAATTTCAAATGATAATGAGAGAAATTATCAAAGAAAGCATTGGTGGAAATGATCTCTCTATGTTTGGGTCTTTTTTCTTTGTCGTGGATTCTCGTGGCATCAAGCTTTTAACAAAAAAAAGCGCTGAGGATCACAGTAATATAATGGTTGCCTTGGCGAAGGAACTCCCATATCTAGATTTGGAATATATGGCCGATAGGAAGAATGGGGAGTGTGTCCTGGACTTGGGGGTGTCATTCAATCCCGTTCACCCTTTTCCTGTTGTCGGTATTTGGAGCGTACCCCACGTTGATGCATCCTTTGCAATAAGTGGGACTAATGCTCCAACTATTCACCCCGTTGGAACCATGTCTCATTACGGCTCCCTGAAAGCCGTTTATCTTCAAGAGACTACTGCTGTGGTCCATTTCGTCATGAGTCTGGCTTACAATCTCTGTTTTGAAACGGTTCGAAATTGCCTTGAGTTCTGTAAAGACAGTGATGCATATGAAGGCAATAGCGTCTGGAAGGATTGTGTTGCAGATTATCTGGCCAAATACGAAGGTGCACGTGTTCGTAACTATGGTGTTCGCCACGAGATTAGAATGAGCATCAGGGCAGCAGGGGAGATAATTCTTCAGGCGAAACAAAAAGTAAGCGCCTTCTTGGTATTTGAGACAGTAGAATTTAAATCTTGTGTTAAGGCAAAAGCATATATTGAATCTGGTGCTGCAGTTTGGGTCCCTTCCAGGGTGTGGTTTGACTTTTGGGCTCAACGTATTCAGGCAATCCGCTCATACCAGCTTTGGCTTTCTCAAACACGTCCTACCAACTTGGCTGTCTGGACGTGTGTACTTATGTACATGTTTCGATCCGTGTTTACCACACCAACTGTCAACAACCATTTACAAGGATTCCTGGAAGACCTCCGTTTTCAAGAAATTTCCGAGCGTTTCGGGTTATTTTTCCTACACACCGCAAAACCGCTTTCTGCTTGTATTCGTGAACTGCCTGCCGAAGATCCTGATGATTTAATCAGTGATATGGCTATTAAGAGAAGGAGGAAACCGAAACCCCTAGTCCCTCATTTTGAAAACGCTGATCCTTCTTCCCAGTTCCCGTTAGGGGAAGCCCCCACCTGGCAGGAACTTGTTGACGGTATAAAAAATAAACCCTCGGAGTTGATCAGGAGGCCTAGGCCACAAGTATGGCGCGAAAATCCAGTTGCAAGCCAAATATTCATACAGTTCACAAGAGAGTATTGGTTCGCTCTTCATCAGAAGTACCTAATCGGCGATTTTCCTAATCCGTCTTCACTTCAAGAAGCTATTGATGTCTGGTCGGTAGACAACATCATAGATTCTCTTTGGAGAGTATCCTTTACTGCTGTCAGAGCTTTTTGGCCTGGATTACCGCCGGGACGTCGGGAAAAAACCTTTGAAGAAATGTTCGAAGTATTTTTCCCACCTGCCGATGGCCCATGTAATTCTCGGTCCATCTGGTCGGACATGTGGAAATACGGTTATATCAAAATTTACCATGACAAGTTGGAGAATATGGAACACCAAGACGGTATCCGCTTACAGATGGAACTCAAAAAACTTCTAGATACAGTGCAGTGTCTTCCTCATGCTTCGGGACAAACGGAAAATTCACTTGGACATCTGTGGACTTCAAATGAAACGAAAAACGGACCCGAAGTCCTGACCAATCCCAAACTATACAAAATAAGGAGCCTTCGTAAAGAGGCTACGGGTTCTAAGCGAGTTCATGTTGTTGCATCCAGAACTATGCTAAAAGCCAGAATCAAGGCTCATAATGAGAACAGAACAGTCAAGGATGTTCTGCTGGGGGAGAAGAGGAAAAAACGGAATGAAGAACGCAGTCTCAAGGCTAAGAATCGCCGGAAGCCCCCGCAGAATAGATACACACAGAAGAAAGTGGTTTGTGTAGAAGATACTGAGTTTGGTGACTCAGAAGAGACAAGCTCAGAGTCGACTGGCTCAAACCTTGATTCACTGGGCTCCGGACACCACACAAGTTCATAAAGACGTTTGCGCCATTAGCACTGTTCCATATTTTACATGATTCCGTTGTATACTCATCAATCCTTTATAACACCGTTTTTCAAGCTTAGTAGCTCCAAGAGATTACAAAAGGGAACATGCCAAAAGTGCTATAATAACACTAGCCTGGGGTTGTGTTACTGAACATCATGTACAACACGTTTTTCCTCATTATTATTCATAGTGGAGCTTATTGTTTCATATATGTATATAAAGCAAAAATCATGTACAATAATGATGAGAGCACCTCAGGAGTGAGGACAGATACGGTACAAGTACTGAGGTGCCATATTTTCCTGGAGCACAGCACAGGATTACAAATGAAAGTTGAAGTTTGTAATTTTATCCAAAATGTCAGTATATTCCTATGTTAGAAAATTTTGAAGGGACTTCAAGCGTCTTTTGATGCTTCTCCCTGCCATTCTGACCCCTCCCTTTGCCTCTATGTTGATTTTGACGTCGCTGTTGTTCTGTAAATATTTCTTGGTTTCTATTCATCTTCATTTCCACACGGGAGAGAAAGATACGGGGCTCTGGACACAAGATAAATTAAAACCAGACAATTCCAAACCCCACTTACTTGGTCTTTTCAGAGAAAGAAGGGCATCTAATTTCCGCCTACGGACTCTGTGAGTTTGCTCAATCAACACCTGAAGGATCTCATCTGCCTTGGCAAAGGGCATTGATGAAACAGGCTTATGAAGCAAATGCTCATAATGACCCTCCATGGAGAACGGAAAATAAGATGTATGAGCAAAACGGTGACCACCTCTAAATTCGGTAATTTCATGCTTCAGCATAGTGCCACGAATATGCACCAGGTCCTTCGGTCTGAACCGAATTCGTAAACCCAAAGTGGGAATACCGAGATACCCGCCAATATTAAAGTCACCATATACCGACAGTGAAGACCATCCACGCGGATGATCTTTGGTATCAAAGTGACAATCAATATGTCTATCCCACGTAATTGTGTGTGCTGGCCAGTGGGATGGGTCAATACCGTGGACCATTTGATTTGCGGTGTTTGACTCAAATAAACCTCCGCGGATGGACATTAAAGCGCTGTACCACTCTGGATCGGTATAACTCAGCACAATGTTTTCCACGTGGCGACAAAAGTTGAAGCACTGATTGAGAGAAGTGCGCTCTGCCACTGAAGTCACTGTATTTGCAAAATGCGCTGCAGATGCACGAGGCTCCTGATGCTTGAATGAAAAATGTCAAATAAAATAACCTTTTCAACGTTCCATGTAACTCACACTTTGACCTTGCTCTACTAAAATACCCATTTCAACAACACCAATCATTGAATTGCCAGAATCTGTAGGGTTTTGTTGAAAATTTGAGAGTTTGTTACGTGCATTGGCACCTGATGCTTTGGGTTCAACAAGTGATGCATTGTTTCCGTGAAATCTGATCATAGTATCACAAACATGGGCCTGTAGTGGATTTAATTGATTGATTGAGGTACACTATCCACGGATAACTATGATGATCACCCACGTTGTTCATTTCACTGAATAATTCCGGAAGATAGACTATGATAGGGATTCCATTCCGGTCAACAGCAACCTTCGGTTCAGATCCATCCCAAGTCAACATGTACTGGAGGTTAGTGACGGCGCTAGGCTGTTTTCTTTGAAGCAAGTTGGTAATGTTTTCATCAACGGAAAAATGCTCAAAGACAACTGGGGTACTGTTATTAGTTGCTGAAAACGATAGATGAACAACTCACCAGGATTCTCGAATGCTTCTTTAAGTTTTTTCCGGGCTAATGCACCAAGGCCATCGGCATTCTTATAATCTTGCTTTTGAAATGAACGACTTCATGTTTTTTAACGGAAAGAATAATGTTTCTATATAGATACGCACACTCCATGTTTTTTTTTGGGGATGGATTTCTTGTCAGGAGACATCTTGATAAAAAAGCAGCAGTCAGAGGCTAAAAAAAAGTGTTGAGCGCCAGCGCCAATTCCATCATTGGACATGACGCCCAGTCGCTCAGAGTTAAGGTTTCTGAATTGTAAAATGATCCTTCTGTCCATGTTGAACATTCTTTTCAATGCTGTTTCCGTTTCTCTCTTTGGAACAACAAAAATGTTTTGCACACATCTTCAGGTCAAAGTTATTGCTGTCTTCCTTTCAAGACTTGCGCTTTCAAACTAAGGCACTAATGATCTGTTAAACTCAAATATCCAACAGATTGGTAATCCGTCCGTTGCTTGTTCTTTACACTCTGATTTATTGAATATAGGGATCCTTTCTGACACACCTCTTTGTTTCTGCATAATTCTGATGTCAAGCTTGCCACCATGTTCAGTTGTTCTTTCTCCTAGACACTTTGACGGTGCGTTTCTTTCACGCAAATTCTTCCTCAACATCTCTTCTATCCTGAAGAAGTTAGCAGTCCCGTTCTCTAGACGAAATTGCTCGGACCTGTCCTTTCTTTCTTGATGTGTGCAGGTCATCGCTCTTGTCTTGCACATCCAGTTCATCCTTCCGTCGCTGTTTCGACATGTCAAGCTTTCTGGACACATTTGATAACATCCCTATCACATCCTTTCCACACGTAATCGTTATTGGGGTACCATCAGTCAGTCCCTTGCTAATGTGATACTGGCTCTGATCCTACCAAAACCGCGAAGTCTCTTTCCAGCACACTTTTCCGCCTTAATTCACCCCCAGGGGCTCTGCATAAGCATAATTTTATTGATTGGCACTTCAACGACACGTATCTTCTACAGGAAATCCTTCCCAGCACCTTCTCTATCATAACAATTAGCTCGGCATTTAGGATTCGGCTTGATTTCATCTTTCACGTCATAAGGTGTGCATGATTCTCTGTACTCTTTATGATTGAGCCAAGAACGCTTATCCAAGGAACTGCGACACAGAGTAAAAGCGAATAGTCGAGTCTAATGAACCTCATACTGCAAGGAAATGGGCACATAACTTGGTCAGACAGGTTGATTCGTACATGGTCTCAGCACTTGTATAAGAGGAATCTCCTTCTGATACTGTTTCAGAATTCCTGGTATCGCGTCTTGCGATTGGAATCAAGCTTCGCAGCTGACTTTTTCAAAAGATAAACAAAGCTTTTGATGCCGTTCCTGGAACCGTAGGTCCAAGCGACACTCTTCTATAATACGCTTTTGAATAACATAACTCTTGGAGTTCACCGAAACCTAGGCTGATCGCTTTGATTCTAGATACATCGTTTGATACCCAATTCGTGTGGGATAGCCTACCCTGTTATGCTGATAATAGATAACGATTTTTCAACTAGAAGTGTGAACAACAAGCTAAATTTGTGTGATATCCTTAAAGTCACAACCATCCAACCTATGTTACTGACTCCGTGATTTATCCGGAAACGTTCATAGCAAGAAATATTTGTAAGACCATGAGCATTGACACTGTTTGCAATTTCTGCAACGTCATCTGGTGGTCACATGTCATGTCCACCGTCCCATGCATATTTTCATCCTGAAAAGACCAGAGCAATGATCAACAACGACAAAATGATTGGAATAAGCTAGAAAATATGATAGATAGGACTATGTATAATCTGAGCTGTTAGGAGGACTATGATTGCTTCTTCGTATTCGAACTTTTAGATGCTGCTCTCATGTCAGCTTGTGCCTCTCTAATGTTCCTTATCGACTCTTAGCATTTCTAAAATCTTTGGAATATTGGTTACTAGGGTTACTACAAGCTTACATAACAACTGTAAAAGACATTGGTGTCCATCTGATATCATCTAATCAATACACTCCCTCGTGATTTATCTTCCTGATACTTGATCGACACAATTGTGGCTCGCTGAATGACAGGTAGTACTGCTACTATAAATACGTGTCTAATCTATACAACAAGTACATTTCCTTATATATTCTCATTTGACTCACTGGCCGAATGAATAACAGGAAGTTTTTTAAACAGCCTTGAGACGTATGTTATGGCTGACCCGATTCCTTTTGAATCTTTTTTTGAACTCAAGATGTATCAAACAGCAATCGTGGCTTCCAAGTCTACCGGAATAGCAGGAGGAACAAGGGTCGGTTCAGAAAGTTACTTGAGATGGTACAGAGACGATGAGACAAACAGCAGACAATGTGCCTGTGGTGGATGGTTGAACAGTGAGAATGTCATAGGACAATAGAACAGAGACGTTCTGAGGACTCTAGGCAGATGGTTCAAGAATTAAAAGACAAGGGCGGTAGCAAAGGACATAAACACACCAGGGTCCTTTGGCAGTCTGATTCAACGCGCCGTTCAGATCTTCCCAACAAAGTTTTTAGGTGTACTTGCTGGCAAAGATGACGATGACTCAGGATATTACAGAGAAGAAGTAGATCTCGTGAAACCGCCATTACTGACAATATGTTTGCAGGACGATCACATAACGAGTTAATATTGAACTCATCTACGCCCTAACAACTGTATTGAAAGTTATTTTGCTATAGAACCCTACAAGTAAAACTCGTCGACGAGCGTGGTTTGCAAGCGTGACGGCTACTCCATCATAAACCTCGAGTGTTTTCTAGAACTCTATGATGGGTGGGATGCGCGCTGATACTTACAGGTTTTTTTTATGCTAATGTATACACACGGTTATATAATGCTTAATCATAGTTTCGTTTATAACTGAAGAGAATAAGTGAATATACCTGTCCAAGAACAGTTGCGATATATACGTTGGATGTGTTATTAATGATTTGTGTTCGCACCAGTATGCATATCCTGCAACACCTAGATTGTCTGACTCTGAGTGTATCGACACATTGAAGAAAAAGATATGACTGACATGGACAACATTGCATAAGGCATATTGATCACGCTAAGCCAAACTAAGCGAGCACTCCGTCGACGGAGTGTAGACGCCCAGGGCCAAGGGACAACAGTGTGTTTACGTAATCAGGTTCTGGACTGTCCTGCGTCTTCTAAGTTGCCAGTGTGATATATTATATATACTACTCCAATAAGGGATCTTTGCTCAGTAAGTCGCGTGCGCGTTTGTGATATGAGAAGTAGGTTTGAATTCATTTTTGTTAAATTGACAGTCAGCATGACGTGCCATCTCTTCAATTCGGCAATATGGGTCAATTACCCGTGGAGGACGACGCTGTTTTTGGACCCGCCGAAATTCCTCGACAATGAAACTGGTTCAACCACAATTAAACGACTAACTGAAGCTTCTTTATCGAATTATTTCGACGATTCCTTCATAAAATTCCTGAAAAAAATTGCAACCCTCATCGACAAATGCGTTTGCAAGATCGGGAGTGATCATAATGTTACGCATAATCTGGGTTTGAAGGATCCGTGCCAGGGCAGCTCCTCGTCCCCGTTGTCTAACAGTGTCGAATCGTTTCCGGGATATTCCAACCCTTTATGGGTCGAAACGGTAATGGAATGCCTGTATCGATGTGCATTCATAGACAAAGTGTTATGGGCCCACGGCGTGCTAGTCTCACAAAGCGTCTGTCGCCGTCGTCATTCATTAACAAAGTACCACGAAAACCAATCGCTTCAAAACTTTGATTATTTTGTGAAACACGTGCGCAATATCGTAAAACGCGTGCACGCAACGCAGGAACTGGGATCGTCAGGTTCATTACAGCTAAACTCTGCCGAGGAGCGTACCATGGTGCAAGCGTCAACACACGATGTGTTGGGCGATATACACAAGTTCATGTCCAAGATATTGTACGCGTTGACAGGAACATTGTTTCTATTAGAGGTAAGTATTTTCTTGTATAAATTATGGGTGCTGGAAGCTAAATGGCTTGTGCGTTATAGGAAGGGAGTGGGAAGGCATTTGTGGAATTTCTGGAGAAAGTACGGTAAGTGCTCATGTATATGATTAATGGTTGTGTCGCAGTCGCTTCAACTATGATTGCTCTTACCTAGGGATTCGTATGACGTGTCAAGCAAAATACGATCGTGTTTTTTGGACTCGATTGTGAACAGCATGGAAAAGTTCAATTTTGAAGTCAAGAAAAACTATTTCTGCATGTGGTTATACACAGTGGCATTTATGTTTTCGCCAAAATTTCCTGGGATTGATAAGGACACGTCTTATGTGACGCTCCTTAAGGTGAGAAAGCATGGTTGGAAGGAATGTGTTTTTCAAGAGAAAAAAAAACTGATATATTATTTATGATTTAGAGTACTGCCATGCCACTTTCTCAGGCATCAGAGACTATATCACTGATAGAAAGAGCAGTGACAAAGTACCTCGTAAAAATTTGGACTTCTGCACAGTCGGGGGAAATGAAGGGGATTTCGCAGAACATTATGAGCAATCGGTTCTTGGAGGAATCGTCAGATTTCTCAGCGTTCATACGGGATCTCGATATAGGTTTAAGTATAGGTGACGAGGGCACCTATAATAATAGGATGGTCAATGCCACAGTCTTCCAAAGCGTAGTACCAGGATTTGAGGTATACACACTGGTAAGTTTAGGGGTTGTTTTTCTTCTTTCTTTCGGCGTTTTGGTTGCTCGTGTTACTGGTAAAATTAACATAATTTATTAGCCACCCTTAAAACCACCTGGCCTTGTGTATACGTCTGCAGAAGGGCGTATGGCAAAGAAAGACCACTTGAAACGTATACGGGATGCATGTGAAGATGGACGTGCATCTAAAAAGAAAAGGCTTTGCTTCAGTGAAGACGGTTTAGACGTCGCCAGTGGTTCAGAAGATGAAACCATGACGGATACTGGGTCAAGAGCATCTGCATCGACACAGTCTGGGAAAAAGGGACTCCACGCGGGCAATGTAGATGAAAATATAAACACTAACAACAAGGGCGGAACCAGTGATCGTATTGCGAAGAGCAACTTATACATGACTGCAGACGCAATATTTACAACCAAATTGAAATTGATCGGGAATGTCGATGTCAATAGTGGTCAAAACGATGACTTGAATGTCAATCCCAATCCCAACGCTAATCCCGATACCAATCCGGACCCTGATCCCAACCCCAATCCTGACCCCAATCCCAATCCCAATCCCAATCCCATTCCTGACCCCAATCCCAATCCCAATCCTGACCCCAATCCCAATCCCGATCCCATTCCTGACCCCAACCCCGACCCCAATCCCAATCCTGATCCTGATCCTGATCCCAATCCCAATGACATGGACGTCGACGACAATGCAATCACAAACGACAATGCAATGACGAATGACGGGCAGGAAGGGGACACTGAGGAGGAAGCGCAGAAGAAGAAAGAAGAGGAGGAAGCGCAGAAGAAGAAAGAAGAGGAGAAAGCGAAGAAGAAGAAAGAGGCGGAGGAAGCTAAGAAGAAGAAAGAAGAGGAGAAAGCGAAGAAGAAGAAAGAAGAGGAGAAAGCGAAGAAGAAGAAAGAGGCGGAGGAAGCTAAGAAGAAGAAAGAGGCGGAGAAAGCGAAGAAGAAGAAAGAGGAAGAAGAAGCGAAGAAGAAGAAGAAGAAGCAGCAAGAGGACGACGACGACGACGACGACGACAATGACGACGAGGAATCATCAGAAGAGGAATCATCAGAAGAGGACGAAAAAGCGCACAAAACAGTCAACAATTTTATTTCGAAACCTCCAAAGTCATTGAACGCTAAAGAAAAAGAGATAATAACATCGGCATTAGAGATTATAGACTTGACCTTGGAGGAATCGTATCCCGAAACCAGGCCATTGGGAGAAGGCCCGAAAAAAGTGAGTTCCTGTACAAATAAAATGATTATTATTTTTACTCAATAATTCTTTCTTGTTCTTCTTTTAGAATGGTTCAAAGACCACAGTAACGGAGCACCCAATTTCGGTATGGGTGCCTGTGAACGAGGATGAAGAAGGAATAGAATATAATAAGCAGACCATCAACGTCCCATTCACTAACCATTCGGTAGGTCTTCACTCTGATACTTTTGCTCAAATTACTATGGAACTAATTTGAACACTATTAGTATAAATTTGAAGAACTTGCCAATTGGCTCGACATGGGTGGATTGACAGGCGATACACCCCCGAAGGCCGTGCCATTTTGCCATACAATTTCGCGGAAGAATTTTATGGCTCTTTCGGTTGAAGAACAAAGGAAATTATGGAGGCAGGGGAATATTCATATATTCCTGGAGGAATCGGAAAGATCAAGCAATGCAGCTCCAGCATCGAGTTTCGAGTTGCTAAACAAGCTTGGCGTGAATATGTTTGAATCGCGAAGTGCTTACGGTAAGCAAAGGAGACAAGTTTGCAATACGTTTGTATTAACTTGGGTTGGTTTTAGAAAACCAACGGTGCACTTCTTTCCTAAACCCAATGACTGGAATACGGCATAGCACACTGTCCAAATTGCTATCTACACCCGAAAAGGACAGATTGGACTGTAACGTACTCGATATACCGCTTCCATGGGCTACAGGATATTCACAGCCCGATTGCTTAAGGTAAAGTTTCTAAAACAAAAGGAATATATACTAATGATTCGAATACAGAAACTTGTCCATGAACAACGAGTTGCATGCGATAGCGGCACCTGTAGAAATGCCGCACAACTCGCTGCAGTGGTGTTTGTTCGCCACACCTCCCTCGCGAACGGACATTCATATTGACGCGGGAAAGTTCCATACATGGGTGAATCCTTTAAGCGGAAAAAAGCTGTGGATGGTCCAGGAACCGCTGCCCGAGGTAGAGGAGGTGGACACGCCTAAACTGGACGATCGAGCGGGTAAATGGCACGGTATGATTTTAAACCCCGGAGACGTACTGTAAGTGATCATGTCATTCCATTTAATTTTAACAAGTGCAAAGTGGGGTTATAACCATGTTTTTTTTTTTACTATAGTTTAATGCGCGCCAATACAAACCATCGCGTAGTGACGCTTGAAGAAAGCGTCACCATGGGTGGCCATTTTTACTCAATGGACAATGTTTATAGAACATTGATTGCGGGGCTTAGAGAACACTTTTGGGGACACAACGTCACCAATACGTCCCATCCAAAATCAGAGGGCATGATATATCGTTTTGGAGTGTTTTTGAGAAAAGTCGAAGAGACTATAAAGCAAGAAGGGATACTGTTGTCACAAGAGCAAAAGGATCGTTTTTGTGGTGATTTTTTTTTTCCCCCCTCTTTTTATGGGGAGTAGTTAATGTGTTCTAACAAATTGTCTACCTAGTTCCAGAAGAGCAAGAGGATGAGATGTTTGCCGCACTGGCATTCATGTTGATATATCCGGAGAAATTCATTCCTCGTCTGGCGAACGGCCGAAAAGATACTACAGCACCCTCAAAAGAAACCATCAAACTGAGAGAATTATCCGGACAACTGGGATTGTATTTTTTACGGAGAAAATCTCAATTTCTAGATCGTTTCAACGAGCTTCAGTGTCTAAAACTGGTTGGTCAGTTACCGGCCGGTATGAAAACTCGACACAAGTAACTACGAGTATTTTGTTTTAGGATGATACGCGTATACCTTCCCGCTTTAAATTTGATAAAATGTACTAAATCATAATAATAAGAGTTGTCTAAAAAATGAACGACAATAGTAAACACGATAGGTTTAGCTGTTATTGATGAACATGGTATGGAATGCGAGTGCGCAGGTTAAGTTAGAGGGTAAGACTATATTGACGCCTTTTATTTTAGAAAGCTTTTTTTATGGGCTTCAAGAAATACATGTCTGAATGCCACAAGTCAATTCCATGAACTTGCTTATTAAAACGAAAAGGAATCTAACGAATGATTACACAGGGAAGAATAATGAACTTGATGAAAAGCACCGAGTATTGAGGAAAAGTCACAAACTTGGAAAGCTAGCTTTATAACGAATGTGCAATGTCTCTCAGTGAAGAAATCAAGTGCGGTTTACTGCTGACAATACCGCTAACCAGCTCCCGGGTTTCAGCATCATTACACCTGACTAGCAACCACAACAGTAAAGAACAGAGATCATGTTGAGAGACTTTGTCGAGTTAGAAAGAAATGAATGACTAAAAAAAAAATACGACTTACTGTGGTAAACTGAAGCACGGAGGGGATCTTGATTCGTGCATCGAAGAGTGTCGTAAACCAGACGGCCGAGGGAAGGGAGAAGCTCATTAAGAACTAGAGCTTTGTGTGGCGTCCGGGAACCATAGCGAAATATTCGTTGAAAATCAAATAACGGAACGAGATAACTATGAAGGGCTAGTGACTCCACAAGAGTCAAACTCTTGAGGCTTGCTCCAGCGTGAACGTAGCTACATAAATGTAAACTTATCAGGGCAATTAAGAAAACATGAAATTTTTACGCTTACAGAAGATCCCCAGATTGCAGGAGGCGAGAATATGATAACCCGTCCTCCTGGACAATGGTCCAGAGCTGAACTCCCAAAATAACCTGAACCCACACAGGCCAGGCGCAACTTTGACCATCAGGCGAATAAATGTCCGGAGGACTACTATACACCACAGTGATAGGCGATGGACGGCCGATCTGCCTCGAGACATCCATGTTACTAAAAAAGAAAATCGGTATTAATAATGTAATATTAACTCAATAGAAACCAAAAAAAAAAAAAAACCCTTAGACAGAAGGGAGGGACAGCACTGCCGGCCAGTAATTCTATCCGACAGTCCTGTCTGTCGACAGAGGAACTAGCTAAGAAATCAGAGAGAGAAATTTGGATATCTTGACAGGGATTATTATCTGGTTATAGTAAACAAGAAATGATCAATTTAACAGACAAGTTCTGTATATATTAAACAACATACTTAAATAAATTAATAAAAAAAAAACCCAACCGATTTGAAACAGAAAGACAGACCGCATTAGGATTCCATGATATAGAAAATATGTACGCCTTCCATACGAACCGATGTGAGTCGGTTTTGTGAACACCAGTGCCCCATATCTTGTCTAACTCCCAAGTTTCAAATCCCATCTGGTTTTTTAAAGAAAGGAAGATTCAGACAAAAAAAAAAAAGTTTCAAGTTTTCAATATAAAGAACTTACCGCGCTATTTTTCAATACTGGGACGGTCAGTGGTGCGACAGGCCCAGGTCGACATGCAAATTCTGTACAGAAAGATTCTACGCGCTCGATTGTCCGTCGCTTACGTGCCAAACGCTCATTGTTAGCATCATCCAAATGGTTGTCTAGATTATGCTTTCCGCAGCCTTTGGGAGTACTGACAGTGGAAATGTGATCCTTGGAGGGGGCGTGAGATGAAGGCAACGCGAGCCGCTTGCGTGAGGGTCTGGCAGGTGAGATTGACCAATCCGTTAATGGCTCGGAGACTGCAGACAGAGGTGGCGCGGGTAAGGATGGTGATGACAATGGTGGTGGTGGTGGTGGTGGAGGAGGACGGGGAGGAGGTGGTGGTAATGCAGAAGCCTTGGATTTTTGTTTGGAGGGTCCAGCGACAGGAGTGATTGATGAGACGTGAGATCCGGTAGGGTGCTCCTGTTTTTCTCTAAGCTCTCAGTATATATATATATTCATTGATTTTTCTTTCTTTTTCACTGCTTGTTCTTTAATAGTTTGATTACCAAGAGCTTGCTACTCTCCTCTCAACGCTGAGTGTGTCCAAAGACGAGCCGCCCTCTGCCTTACATCCTCAGTTGCACGTCAATTCCACGGCTGGTTTCGATGCTCTTTCCATACCACAACAACGTGAAATTTTCACCCTTTCCAATATTCACTTCACACCACCCCGCATTAACCAAGACCCTTCAATTCCTGCAATCCTGAGGACGTTAGGCGTCGGCTTAGTTCAGCCTATCAGCATCCAATGTAAGACCAAGTTCATTATTTCTTTGCTTCTTTTTTTTTACGCTCTCTTTCAGATAATAGAGGCGATCGTAAATACCCTAGCTCGTTTTGTCAATGGCTTTCTTGTCCGACGGACGTCCGACTCGACAGTCGTGTACAAGTTGCTTTGCAATGTTCCTCCCCTACACGACTGTCGTACGTCCCATATATCTCATTTCTTATTAAACTGTTCTAATTTCAACAACAGGAAGATTGATATCTCGTCACAGGTCGGACTAGATAGCCAGGGCAATGTCCTTCATAGCATGCCACCCGACCGCTATGTTAACTTGGTCGGGTACCCGCTTCCCACCTGGATCCGCATTCTAGCTGGTGCTCAGCTATTGATATTTGATTTTGGACAAGACGAGCGAGCCTGCTGCGTACTCAGGGTTGGAGATATGATGTAAGTAAATTTTAATTTATTTTCCTCGAAATACAAACGTTAACCGTTATTGGTTTCTCTAGCGTCCTTCGTGCAAATACCCCATTCACTACTATTACTTTAGAAGAAGCCGTTGTCTTACAAGGGCGTCTCATCACCTTGTTTGATTTTGAACGTATCCTCTGCATGCCTAGTTATCAACGCTGTCGTATGGAGCTGGATCATGTCATCCGAAAGCTTTCCAGTTTCATGTTCCAAACACAGTCCTTGAACTTTCATACCCATAATTCAGACTTGTATTACGGTAAGGGCTATTTCTTTTTGTCTCTCTTTGCTCCATTTCATATCGTTCACACTTGTTGTTTATAGTTGGTCCAGACGATTTACAAGTCTTTATTCTTTGGCTTGTACATCACATGCGTGGCAGAGAAGGCTGTGTTTGGGCTAGTAGGTTGATCAAGGCACGGCCGGAAATGTATCATAGAATCCAATCACTTGCTCAAGGGACACCCCCTTAGTCCTTTCGCTTTTCTTTTCTTTCATCGTTTAAATATCATCTTGACGTTCCACGCATTTACATTGAACGTCCTTTCTCCCCTCTCTCTCTCTCTCTCTTTGTATTTCTTTTTGTGGTTTCATTAATTGCTACACATCGTTGAAGTTCACTTTTTATTATTATTACTAAGAACGTTTGTACAATAATAATGTAGGTTTTTTTGTTTTTTTTTCTTTACCGGGGACATGACCGCCATCTGCCAATGCTAATAGGTTAGTTTTACACTTGTCGTTTTGATGATGTTGCTTCATAATAAACCTTTCTTCTTTGTCGCACAAGAACATCTTCCACATATTCCCGGCGGCGGCCTGGATGTTCAATCTCTCACTAAACGACTCGAATCTTATCAGCACTCAAACTCATGTCATCGTTGCTCTTGCTAGTGCTATGAGCAAGCAATTTACGGGGCCATCCAACATGTTCTTCCCAATGATGGTCAAATCCTACATACGTTATCTTATCACCTTCATATTGATTCATTCTCCATGCTTAATTTTGGGCAGGTGGTTTGTATCTTTCAGTCCTACCGCTATCTCCAATGCCCCTTCCATCTACCATCTACACGCCATCTACCGCCATATACATATATAAAACACTCGCGGTAAGTGATAATTTCTCACTTGACTAGGCATTTACCATTCTATAGCTACATTCCCCGGGCTTTGTCATTGACTTCTCGTCTAACTACTTCTTCCCGGCTACCATGATTTCTGGGTCGATTCATATGCCCTCCTGTTACTTGTACGTCTTCTTTTTTTTCCCATCCCTGCCCTTGTACGTCTTCTTTTTGTCCCCTCCCTGCCCTTTTTTGCTCTTTTTTTTTTTTTTTTTTTTTCAGCTACCGACTTATTCTGTTTAGTTTTATTATGATCCTACAGCCTCTTCATCCCCGTCCTCATTCTATACCGCTTCCTCAAGCCCAAGCCCGCCCTTACTTGTCCAAATCCCATCATGGGTAAATAATTGTTTTGTTTCAAAGGTGTTACCATTACTTGACATTCTTTGTATCAGTATCTTCCCCCAGTTATGTCGACTATGCCTTTGAAAGCGACGCAGGCTCGCACACCGACCAGGAATCTGTTGACAGTCTCAGTGTTGATAGCGATAACGGTAGAGCCCCTTCAGATCACATCGAAGGTGATAATCATATCTCGTGTTTTGAATTACTCCATACTCATTATTATCAAGTCAATCCCTTTAATGATTCCGACCCAAGCCCAGATCCCAACCTCAGTTCAGGTGCCAGCATTGTGCAAACCCATTACAATTCGCCAACGCAGGGTTTTACAGACGATGTCGAAACTTTAACACCCCATACCAAAGAATTCGAGGCCCCGGAGGAGCTGAAAGGCCCTGGCTTTATTATCAACACTCGTGGCAAATTTCTTATTTGTACTACCTGTTCCCGTGCCGTCATTGGCTCTATCGCAATTAGCCACACGCGTAGCCATGGTCTCAAAGCGTTTAAGCCGGCTTCTTTCATCAAGTACCTTCGGCTTCGCAAGGTTATATACACCGAAAGTGATATAAATGCGTTTCCCTTACGCAAAATACACATCGAGTATGACGGTCTCAAAACCATGGACGGTTTTGCATGCAACGACTGCAAATATATCTGTCATGGCCATGGTACCATGCAATGGCATTCGTCGCATCAGCATCAGCATCTCATCAAACGTCGCGGCTATGACATGGTCAAGATTCAGAACATCTACTTCCATCCCAACCTCAATGCTATTATTCGCGTTCGTCAACGTCTAGCGACTGAACAGGCCACGGATTTGAGGGGACTTTGGGACAACCATCAGCATCGCTTGGATTCTATCATATCTCCCACCGTTCTCCCGACTCGACAGCTACCACCCTGGCTGAACATTCTCAAATGGCACAGCCAACTCCGTGATGCCCAGCCTGCATCCGTTGTCGAGTTTCTCGCGAGTGTCGCGAAATCGGCTGAATGCAAGACCCTCAACAAAGCCATCGTTTCTTACTTGGAGCATTCCATAGTCCTCCTGGATGACATGCTGCGGCAGATTCGCCAAGGGTTGAAATCCTTTACCAAGTATGCTTCTTTCTTTTTATTGTTTTAGCTCCCAGATATATTTATTAAAACAACACCCTGTATATAGTGACAATGACGATGATGATATGTTCAAGGAGCCCCAAAGCGCAGCCACCATCCCTCAATACGCATCCTTCTTCGGGAATTTGTTTGCCGTTTACCATACTCAAAATTTGGCGAACTCAGAAAGATTTATAAAATTATTAAACTAATATATTACAAAAAAAGCACCTGTTCTTGGGAGGCCACTATCAGAAATAGGTCTGTGCCTTGATCAATGTGGTGCCTTATTGTTAAGTCAGTCTCATCCACTGTACACCGGTGCAATTGTAGGGTTTTGTATAAAAGATGAGCGCCAGTTCCATAGATGGAACTGGCGCTCACAGTGCTAATGTCTGCTGCCAGTAAAGTGGAGATTGGGCGTCTATCCGTCCAGAAAAAAAAATAATTCCGTGAACTTGATAGCACGGAATTTTTTTTTTTCAAAAACCCAAGGCTTTTGAGAACACCCTCCGAGCATAAAAATTGCACTACTGCTTGTGGTACAAGTAAGTGTATCTTTGAGCTGGTTTCCTCCTTTCCGAATTGATTATTATCTTTTAAATTAGGTCTTGATCCATCATCATCCGATCATCCATTCTGCATTGCACTTGTGTTTCACCCTCATCCAGAACCAAGTTTTGTGCATTCGCCATATGTCCAACACTGAAATAATTCACTTGTTCCACTCACCTCTATGGGTCAATCTACCATGGAGGACAACATTATTTACTAGTGCGCCGGATTATATTGAGCTTCCTGCAACCACCACCACCAACAACTTGAAAAATTGTCATTTGGAACGGGAGTTTGACAAGTCCTTTGTGGACTTTCTATTGGAGATTGCTGGACTAGTTGACGATTTCATCAATCAAGTAGCTCACGAGCCAATGCTAGCCACCAATCTCGGTTTGCGACGCCCGCACAGAGCTCTTTGTGATGTTGTATTTGGAGGATATTCAGGCTGCCTCAAACCACAGCAAGTTATCGACTGTCTATTCAGATGTGCGTTTCTGGACAAGGTTCTCTGGGCTCATGGGTTCCTGTCTTGCAATCTCATACAGCGCCATCATCCGTTGACAACTCATCACTCGTCCCAGACTTTTTTTCAATATGACCACTTCCTTGACCACATCAGCGATATTGTGACTTCCATGAAAACTCTTCGAGAGCTTGGAGCTTCTTCTGTAGATTTCTCATTTGACACTGCCACCCAATTAACAGCGTTTCAAGCTTCTTCGCATGATGTTCATTCGGACATCCACAAATTCTCCTCAAAAACATTATATGCTCTTGTTGGAACAGTCTGGTCTTTGAAGGTACGAATTTCTAATGTGATAGTTTTGGTATCAGTTATCAAAGTCTTACCAGCCTGGGGGTTCTGAGGAATTGGTTCAGTTCTTGCAGAAAATTCGGTGGGTTATAATTGAGACAATGTTATATCTGTTAACTTATTTGATTAGAGAAACATATGAAACCTCGAAAAAAATATCCTTTCCGTTTTTAGACTCAATTTTGTCAAAAAATTTTGAGAATTTCGATTACAATAGCAAAAAACCATATATATTGATGTGGTTTCACTCGGTAGCCTTGATGTTCTCGAATAGCTTTCCGAAGGAGGATAAGCAAACCAGCTTTTCACAACTTCTCCAGGTAAGTATCCTTTCATGTTTTTTGTGGTCCTACTTTCATGACAATTATTAGAGCACCGCCATTCCTATCAGCCAAATATCTCAAAGGCTTCTATCAGCTGAAAAATCAATTATCAGATATTTTGTCAGAGTATTGCAGTCCATGTCTGTGACAGTCTCTGATAATCTACCGGATAACTTTGGTTTCAATACCTTGATAGCTGATCTGGATGCGGCTGTGGCAAATGAAAGCAATCCCACATCCATCAATCCGGTAGTATTTCAGGGTATCAAGGTTGATTCTCTCGAAGAATACACTTTTGTAAGTCATCAAGTATATTTCCAGACATTAAGCTAATTTTATTTATATTGATTAGCCCCCGTTACGACCGCCGCCCACATTTTTCTCAATGGCTCAAGGTCGTATATCAAACCAATCGCTCAAGCCCGTTTTGGAAGCCATGCGAGACAATCCTGCCGCCAAGAAGCGAAAACTATGCCATACGACAAATGGTCTTTCCATAGCACCGGTATTCTCATTCAACTCCCTACCTCATGCCTTCCAGCCCCCTTCCCAGACTCAAAGCCTGATCCTTCCCCCTGCAACTTCTGCAAATCAGAATCCAGGCCCTCCCCCTTCAACACCTTCAGAACACCAGGATCAGACCCTTCCCCCTTCAACATTGTCGGAACACCAGGATCAGACCCTTCCCCCTACAACGCCTTCAGCACACCAGGATCAGACCCTTCCCCCTTCAACATTGTCAGAACACCAGGATCAGACCATTCCTCCTACAACATTGTCGGAACACCAGGATCAGACCCTTCCCCCTACAACGCCTTCAGCACACCAGGATCAGACCCTTCCCCCTACAACGCCTTCAGCACACCAGGATCAGACCCTTCCCCCTACAACGCCTTCAGCACACCAGGATCAGACCCTTCCCCCTACAACGCCTTCAGCACACCAGGATCAGACCCTTCCCCCTACAACATCGTCAGGAAATCAGAATCCGCCAAAATCGCTCAATACCAATACACCACGGTACAACATTCGCATAAGAAAGAAAAAGAGTGGGAAAGACATCAAGCTGAAAAAGCGGCCAGGTGTGCAACAAGGGAACAATAAACGAAAAAAAGGAAGGAAGTCAGGCAAGCGGAAAGAATCTGAAGGCACCACACAAACAAAAACGTCCAATCTTCTCACAGGCAACGAAAAACACAAAGGGGAGGCCAAAAGAATTATTGAGATGTACCTTAAACGGCCACCCCTGTCTGTCACCACGCAAGACTGTGATAAGCTGTCTCAAGCATTTGCAACAGTGGACATTCTGGATTTTACAGAAAACAAAATCAATGCTCAGCTGCCATTGGGGAACGGCAGTAAAATAGTAAGCTTTTTTATTTTGTCATACTTCAATATATATAATTTGTTCCAGTGTGGAAATAATACCGTTATGACTGAGCACCCAATTAGTGTTTGGGTTCCTTCAGTGGATACAACACAGCATGATGAACTGTTGGGAGGAGTCACGTATCAAAGGGAGACATTGAGTGTACCATTCACAAATCATAGTGTATGTTCTGTGCTTGTGTCATGCATTCAATAGCTGACTCTATAAACATCAATTATAGTACCCGTTTGACGATCTTGTCAAATGGCTTGACTTGTGCGGGTTATCCAAAGAGGAACCACCTACTCCTGTGCCGTTTTGTCAAACCATTTCCAAAAGCAAATTCGCATCACTTACAGTCAGACAACAACGTGATATGTGGCGGCAGGGCAATATTCATATTTTTGAAGACCATCCAACTTGTGACGGAGCCGGGAATGTGTCCAGTCTGGAGTTGTTGCAAGAATTAGGTGTGAATATGGTAGAAACCCGTACCATATATGGTTAGTCATCTCATATTTATTTCCGTTTTGTACCTACAAATCTCCATAGAGAACCAGCGCTCAGAGTCTCATGAAATGCCAATGACAGGGATTCGTCATGACTCTCTGATGAATTTTTTCTCCATGTCCGATGTAGATCAACTGGATTGCAATGTCCTTGATATCTCCCTCCCTTGGGCAAGAGGATACATACAGCCAGCATGTCTCAAGTGAGTTATCCAACGGGTTATGATGAAAACCAATAACGTTTTATATATACAGAAACCTATCACTCAATGACCAACTTCATGCTGTCTCTGCACCAGTACCAATGCCGCACGAAGCATTGCAATGGTGTCTGTTCGCCACACCACCTGCACGTACCGATATCCACATTGATGCTGGTAAATTTCACACCTGGGTTAATCCGCAAACTGGGATAAAGCTTTGGATGGTTCAAGAGCCAAAGCCGGAAGTAGAGGAGGTTGATACACTGACAATGGATATTACCGCTGGGAAATGGCATGGGATGATACTCCGACCAGGGGACGTACTGTGAGTTTCCATGTTTTCTTGTGGTTTTCTTATTTTATGTAACATCATCAGCCTAATGCATGCAAATACAAATCACCGAGTGGTTACATTAAAGGAAAGCGTGACAATGGGTGGTCATTTCTACTCTGTTGATAACCTTCAGAAAACGATGCTGGCTGGGATACGGGAAAGTCTATGGGGTGACACGGTCACCAACACCACACACCCTCAGTCTGAAGCCATGTTGTATCGTTTGGCTGTGTTTTTGAGTAAACAGTGGGAAATTTTGGAAAAGGGGGGGTTGTTTAGTGATAGAGAGAGAGAGCGGGTATCAGGTAAATAGCATTTTATTGGTATTGAGAGTCCTAACATTTCTTTTTCTAGTACCGGCTGAATTGGAATCAAGCACACTCCCACCTTTAATTTTCATGTTGCTGTACCCTGAAAAACTTGTGCCTCGATTGCCTGATGATGAGACACCTCTAAAAGCCTCATCTGATATGATTGAACTCAGAAAGCTATCAGCTAATTTGGGGATTCGTCTTTTGAAGGCTAGACCCCATTTAATTGGTCAAACTGTCAGTCTTTGGTCAAAAAAACTTCTTGGCCAAAATTAATGTAATCACTATGATAATTGTCATCATAAGATATAATAAGCTTCGCTACATGAAGAGACAGTGGAAAAAATGTCTGCCCATGTCTCAGCTCGACTTTTTTCTTCAAGTAGCATGTACTGTAATTACCAAACCTTGTCTTTGGTTCTTATTAACCACTAATAATTAGTAAATTTGACTATGCCTTATTGGTTTTCATGACTTCGCTTGCTTTGTAAATATACTGATTTAACATCAAAGTCCGCTATGAATGATGCAGAAAGATGTGTCCACGCATCGTATAACATGATTTGCAGTGATGGCAATTATAACTTGTTTCGGCACTTTCTGACATGTAACCAGAGTTGGAGCACATCATCTCCTGGGGACTTTAATCCTGATGTTCCGTTGTCAGTAACAGAGAAAAAGGCTCTCCAATGCTTTTGACAACAAACATCAGATGATCCAACAAAACGAAGAGGGACAACTAGATGAGAAACTGAATGTGATGTCACGAAAAGTGCAAAAGACTGTTGATGAGAGTCGACACGGGTGGTTTGAAGGAAAACCAGTCATGGTGGGTGATTTAGACATGGAATGAAGAGACATGGGCAATTATATTGGATATTTAAAGGAAAATGGAAAGAAAGAATATGAAGACAGGAACAGTCAATGAGTCTGAATCAAACGCAGCTTCTATGATAGTTACCTATACTAAGAGGAGACCAATCGCTTATTCACTATATTTTTGTTACCAGTCAATTAGATTGACTTTCAAGTTGTTCCGGTCTATCAGAATATTCTGATTGCGTAAATCGCCATGTCACACTGGGATAAACTACCTGTGGTACTGGGACACTAGAAGGTGTGTACGGTAAGCACAAAAAGAAGCTGTGGAGCATATTTTTTGTTTGCAAGAAACTTGTGAGTCTCTTCCCCATAACTTACATACATGACTAGAGTACGTGTTAGAAACGTCATGCATCGGGGGTTGCATGAACTTAACCTCTCCCTTTTTATCATTCGTGTGAATTTAAGGTAGGAATATTAAACATGGATGGTGTTTATGAGAAGTTCACGGTTCTGTATCAGCAGCTTCTTCTTCTTTCAATAAACGATGGCTAATTTCCTACTAGTAAGGGTCTCCTGCATGATATTTTCCCATAACCGGACATCCTGACAGGCTGTGCTAGGAAACCCGAATCAACACCTTTTAAGTATCACTAAATATCATCAAACACAGCATCGTATGCCCTACAATGTAATAAGGCTGGATAACAAGTTCGCTTAATGGTATGTTTTAAATGAATTCATATTCGAAAGCCATTTTGAACTGGGAACATAACTCTTGCCTACAGCTAAAGAACACTTGATAATGATGTCACAGCAGTGACTGACTGAGCCTCAATTTGGAAAAGCGCAAACTAAGATCCTTGCCACTTCTAATATTGTACCGGTGCTCATATCAAATTCTAATCACACCTTTGGCAACTTACATGAAATCGGCTCTTTGCTGGAAATGGCAAATGGTGTTACTTCAAACTTGAAGCGGAGGGCATCAGATGCATTCGAGATGGAAGCTGGTTTATTTATCGATGGCAAGATCTCTCATGATAACCATGGTCATATGTCCTTGCCAGAGGGAAAAATCGCTGGCCCATCTGATCAAGTTCCCTTCTTTCAAGGTTCACAAAGGAAAGGAAAATGCATCGACTTTTTTACTAATTCTTTTTCAGCACGGTCAAACACAATTACAGATTTTTCACTCCCTTCGTTACCCTTGCAGAGTAATGAGACGAAGCGCGTTTTCCTGAGTCTACTCAGAGGTAGCTAACCCCATTTGTTCTGCCATTCATGAATTCTGCCTTATCAAGCCGTTCTGAAGAGCAACAACAAAGCGGTGGACCCACCCAAATTATTGAATCGGAGACAATCACATTCCAGCCTACCATACAATCGAATTCAAATATTGTTGACAACTCTGGTTTTGGTCATGATTCGTCTGGTAGGGTACTAGAGGAAAAAACAATCGGCACAGTTGTTGTGAAGGAAACTGGTCAAGATCCCAATAGCGGATCAAATGATCATCGTGTTTTAGAGCCCACTCAGTCACCAATGATTAAAACACCTTCCCCAGAGGATATTTTTACTAACGTGATAGATCCCATCACTGACTTACAAGTTAGTGCAGGTCGAAACACCTCTGAAAAGAAAGCTTCTCAGCTTACTGCTGTTAGTTACATACTTCTGAATCTTTATCTCAATTTAATAACTGCAAATTAGCTCCTGGAGAACAATCCGTTAGTAAAGGTATATCGTGTGTTTTTCGTATACCTAAAAATACTGATGCCTAATAAAAACACTAGCAGGAGCAAGAGCATTTACACGGTAACCATGATGAACTGGTGCGTTTTACATTTTTCTGTCAAGGACCTAAGATTCTTCATTCTAAAGGCTTCAAAAGTCCACCCCCAAAACCCCGGACAACGAAATGCTCCCCAAGTGCTTGATACTTGCTGAGAAATCAAACTTCAGCCAGATAAATGTCAGTAAGACTAAGCCAGTTCGGGATCACAGTAACCAATTAGTTACCTTGTACTAACGGAATGGAGAAGTTCCCTACAGAATTACATAAAATGATCAACCGTCTTCCTCCTCACTATCGCCTTCATCCCCAAATGAAATACAATTTTGAGGCAATGATAGAAAACAATACAGCGGAGGACGAGCCCCTGGCACCTAAAATATCGATCATCGGTCGTAAAGACGGTCCCGTTACGCCACCCTGGGAATTTTACTATACTAATGGAATTATTCACGGTAAAGGTGTGCCGAAATCGGATAGAAAATCACTCCAGGGATGTGAATGTCTTGGACCTTGTAATCCCAAATCCGAAACTTGTGCATGTGTTCGAAGACAAACAACTTGGACCGATGGTCGAATCAAAGGGTTTTTGTACAAGAAGGGAAAGTTAATACATCCCGACTATCCGGTTTTCGAGTGTAACAATACTTGTGACTGTTCGGAGGAATGCTCTAACAGAGTGAGCGTTTTTTACAGAAAATATCTCCCTTTCGGGGAATCGCTGAAAAATCCGTTCACATAAAGGTTGTTCAAAAAGGTCGTAAGCACCGAATTTCAATTCTTTTCACAGGGGACAAAGGCTGGGGTAGGTCATTGAGTAAATGTGCCAGTGCACATTTCATGGAGCATTTCGTTCATGTCCGAAAAATGGGATAGGTGTGTTTGCTGAAGAAAAAATCCCCCGGGATACTTATTTGGGTACATATTCCGGAGAATTAATTTTAGAAGCGGAGGCGAATGAGCGGGGGAAGTAAGTGGATTTAATGAGGGAGAATGCTCCACATTGGCTAATTTTGTGATATAGGTTGTATGATCGTTATGGTCAGACTTACTTGTTTGATATTGATTTCTATCATCTCCAGTCTCTGAACAAAGAGGTGAATGAAAACAAAGATGAAGAAAGGACTAGTTATACAATGGATGCTTTCCGTCTTGGAAATGTGAGTTTTGATGTGGAACATTGTCTGTGTCATCTAAATTTAGATATGCAGTTCACGCGATTTTTGGTAAATTTTCTTCATTTCCTTCACTACCCAACTTACATAAATGACCACACAAAGAATCACTCTTGTACCCCCAACTGTCGGATAACAGCCACTTATGTCAATGAACCTGATGTTCGGAAACCTGCACTAACAATATTTACTTTGCGTCGAATTGAAGAAGGAGAAGAGATTACTATTGCATATCCCGGAGAAAGGCGTGATGAAGACAAAGAAGAGTTAAAAGAAGAAATGGTTAGTGGCTGTATACAAAGTTTGGATCTGGAGACTGACAAAGCTTATGAAATTATATTGATTTTTAGGGTGCAGGTCCTTCTCCGCATATTCAAAAGGCTATATACAGCAAATGCTTTTGTGGTGCTGCTAATTGTCGCGGGAAGATGTTTTGATGTATCGTACTAGTGTAAGGGAGCGTAGCTCCCTACATAGAGTCGTTGAGTGTTCTTTAGACTCCTATCAGCCTCGTCGTCTTGTCTTCATCTTATCACTTGTCCTCATATCCATGTTTTATTTGTTCTCGTCTTGTAATCCTCACTTTTAGTGCCTAGCTTACATTTACAATAACCCAAAGATTTTGTATTTAATCCTCACATTTGTGCTCAAATTAAATCATCTTTTCGCATCTCAGTTTATTTCTATGTATTGAGTCAACGCATCATGTAGCAATGACTTAGTATCTACACTAAAAATGGCTGCAGCCACCAGAGCCCTTGTATGACAGGTTTTAAATACAGGGAAATTCTAACTTAAGCTTTGTTGAGGATAAGGGGTTATAGAAGTCTGTAAACCAAAAATGAATTTTTTTTCTTTTCCTTTAGTAGGAATGGTAAGCAACTACATGGTTTCGGCTAAACGAATATAATGGCAAAGTATTAAATATTATCGACAATCAACAAGAAGCCATGATAACATTTACAAATTTCGTAGGAAACCTTGTTGTTTAACAACATCAGCTTTGGAGTAATGGGTGTGTTGCATTGTGTGAGCTATTGACTGAGTAAAAAACGTGAGTCAAGAATTTAATATCAAGGTTGTCAATAAGGTTGCATCAGCGTACGGGCTTCATCAACAATGATATTTGCTGCAAGCATTTTTGAACCTTTTCTGCGTTTCTGCATGGGTGATAGAATCTATCATTCCAGATTGAAACCAATTGACTCGGAAGATGCACAACTTATCAAGGTCATAGCCAGAGAAGAATGACACGATTTCGAAGAGACAAGGTGAGGGGAGCCAGGACGACTCTAGCAGGAAGAGGGAAGATATTTAGGAGGAACTGTAAATAGGATAGGATAAAATATAATAGTAATCAAAATAGCTCTGAAGCGAAATAAAAGGACAAAGTGAACCGTATTGTGAGTGTGTAACTACTGAGTATTTATACTAGGGAGACTTGTCCCTGGACCTGAGTACTGATGTCCTGGACTTAAAAAACTACTTATTTAAGGCTGTCCACAAAGGGAAAACCTTGTCCTAGCTATTGTTCTAGTTAACTAATTGTACTACAGTAATTATAGAAGGAAAATCAATACAATAAAACATGAAAAATAAATGAAAAAAAGCGCATATATCCTTAGCCTGTTGGGAAACCCCACAAAGGATGAGTGTTGGTCTAGTACTCAACTTGTGACATCCATTACTCAATGTAACCACCTCATGAACCACTACCATACAATTCACAATCAACCAAAGTTATCTTTAAGAGGTAACGCTAAGTAAAGCATTCAGCATCCGAAAGTAAATTGGCATATGTTGTGGCATCTGAGCCATTCAGAACGTTCTTGACTGTAATTGGATGTTTTTCGGTGGGGATATTCAACTTATCGGCATTCTTCGGAACTTTCTACCCAGTGTTCATCACTACTTCAAGGAAACATATAAGTCATTCAGAGTCTGGATTTCCACTGCGTGGTTAACCCCTGCGTATTTTGACATGCTCTTTGACCACTTTGACAGACTGTTTATGTAACAGCGTTTTGGCTGTGTCAGACAATGTCAAGCTCAAGGCGAAAAGTAAGATAAAATCATTAAATGTTAGATGTGCAAAATTTAAACAGAACGGCGATGTTCACGATACTTGAAGGGGAATGATAAAACAATTACATTTTATTACGCAGGATGAAGAAAGAAGTTATATCTATTAATGTACAATCGAACAGTCTCCCTATATACGGACACAGCAGTCTGTTGAATGAATCGGAACAGGACGGGTATAGTGTTTGTCAAAGATGATATGGTAGCTTTCCAGAACAATCCCACTTCTCAAGGAATAAAGGTATCTTTTACTGACAGTTCTCTATCTCAAAACTTTATTTACACTAATCATTATCCTCGAAACGTGTTACACATCGATCCAGAGCTCCGCAATACATTTTCCTACCTGAGCCCTGATCAATTTCAAGGTATGCTGTCTCAGCATCACGTTGAACCACCATCCATCTTCCTGCAAATTAGACTAGCACAGGGCACATAGCCACTTATGCATACGCGCAAAGCTTAACCGGTAATCACTTCGATTACCGGGGATACTCCCAACGTTAACCTTTTTCTAGTCAATAGTCAATAGTTACCAGTAACTAGTAATCTGTAATTGACCACTTACCGCTTTTAAAATTATACGTGTTCTAAAAGGAAAATTGTGAGTCATTGACCGTTACAGAAATGCTACTTTTCAATACATCAAAAACTACATAAATCACAAAGTAAGAAAAAGAAATACAAATTGCAAGTACAGGTTAAACGGCTATTTAAACCATCCCTTTGAAGCCACCTGATACAACGCTTTTCTACCCTTATTCCAAACTTTCAAAAACCCTGAAGGCGGTCCCCAAGCGCTGTTATTATTCTTGTAAAGATGAACGGTGTTCGTTCCGACGAGTCGTCGATTCATGTCGTGTGCAATAGTGTTGAGGGTCATGTGGGGTTTATTGTCGGATTGGGAAGTATGAAAATCATTTCTACAGCAACTGTTTGATCTGTAAATCGTGTGCTAGTCCTAACTCACTTACTGAACTTGTAAACCTTTTACGCCAATGTGTTTTAATTCGTGTCGATTGTTACGAATGAACTTTTTCAGATGGCTGTGCATCATCGGCGATGTACGACGTGAATGGCTGATACGGTTTGAAAAAAAGATTGGGACGTTTTTGATTTGAGTAGAGAAGGAAAATTTCATGATGGTGATTGATTTCAAAGGTCGAAGTTTGGGGGTTCAAAGAAAGGATACGAGTCGGAATGAAAGAATGAGTTAAGTACTGGTGAAGATAGGTTGTAAGACGTACCTTCCGAGCGTATGAATTTCATTGTAACAAACTATGAGCCAGGGTCATATTTCTTTTTAAAGATATTTTTTTTGAAGTTTTGACAACAATTATCTTTGCGGTGCGCAGCATCAAAACTACTTACTTTACTTGCACACACAAATTATCTTATCTTATCGCTTAGCCATTCAAGATAAGATTTAATTGAGCGCTTGTCTTGGTGGAACTAGTATTTTCAATTGTGCGAAGTGCATGTTGAGGTTAGGTTTACTGAGTCTTTCGTGGTTTACCCATTACTTGGTTGATTTCAGTGGCAGATGGAATGACCGTTAACTATGAGGAGAAAATGTTGCGCTCCAAATCATAGTATAACGTCGTGTTTTTTTTTGTATTAAAATGGTGTATTTTAGAGACAACTACTTTCGAAAGAAAAATGATTTGTGAATTAAGTAAAAATAAAAATGAATTGGCATTTCTTTGAAAGGTCTCCGGTGCATTCATATATATGATCAGCGAGAAAAAACATTTAGCTACCCCCCTGGCAGCACCACATTAACAAAACACAATGTCAAACTCATTACCAGAAAATATTCCCTTCATAGGTAAGCTATATCTTCATCAGAAATGTCCGTTGAAGTAACGCTGGAATGTGCAGCATTCGAGGTGGAACGACGCTGAGATTTTGAAGTTGACATGATCATGTACTTCGTGCCAGTTTGAGTCAGATTGGCTTCTGCAAGAACATCTTCAACTGATGGCAAATCAGGATTTTTTTCCTTAATGAATCCAGATCGCAGATTATAACCTACAAGGTGATTAGTTTTATATGTTACCACTTGTTCGATATATATACTTACCAGCAATAAAGTGGCCGCTGTTGCTCTGCTGCCCCCAAAAAAACACGAGTACCAACGGATGCAATGACAGGCCGGAGGGCTATGCTTATTGGTCAAAAGAATAAATTGATATCCCAAAAAAAGTAACGCATGACCATCCTTTATTGTGTTGTGATAGTCAGCAAATATTGTAGCTGTTTCATAGACCTTGTTCATTGAGATTATTTTGTACAATGTGATGAAGCTTACCAAAATAGCCGCAGGTGTAGCATTCAAGAAATGACCAATATTGTCATGCGAACAAGTTGCGAAAACGGGCTTTCCTAAGGGAAGAAAGCACCAGCAGCACCATTCCAGTCGTTGTCCCTGTATATGGCTGTCAATTCTACCAGGAGCGAATGGTGCAGCAGGGTTCTGTGCAGTGATTAGGTTGAAGAAGTTTTCTGAGTTGACTATGTATGAGATTTAAAATGAGGTATTTACTATGCCATTTCTTCAGCTTCCTTCGTAAAAGGATTGCAAGCAACAATGTTGTTGCGTCGAGACTGCAGGTCTATAGGAAGCATAAATAGCTTGAAGAGAGGGATCAAAAATTTGAAAATTCAAAGGAAGGGTTAAAGCAGGTTGGAAGGCTCCCCAACGTTTGGTACGATCTTTGGGGAAAATATATTTGTGTCTGTGGCAAGGAGTAAGAAAAGAGGTAAAGAACGACAGCATGGAAAACTAATGAGGATGGAGATAGATGGGAGTATACTCATCTTCGTATTTATATACATTTAGAAATTATTATTATTTTCTCTCATTTAATATTATTTTCTTGTTGAAAAATTAATCCGAAATATTATGCTGTAGAAAAATGATGATATAGAACATTCTAAAAAAATCTGGAATGTTTGCGCCCATGAACATAGCCATGGATAAAGTGTCTCAAAAATATATAAAGAGTGTGTTTAAAACTGAATAAATTGTTTATACGTGAAGTTTATTTTTCCATGTGTATAATCAAACCTGATGTATTCAGATATATCTCCGCTTTTCCGAGTCGCTTATAGTGGTTTGCCACAATGATCGGTAGATATATGCGGAGTGGCAAGTTGTGACTAACAGGCCCGGTCACCAAGGAGAGCAATTTGGAACTCAATTTTCTGTATACATATCTTGCAAATATACATAAATATATGATTTTTAGTATCAAGTTTAATTTAGTTAATTTAGTACCAAAGAAAACTTTCATTCCTTTATGTCGTCACAGCCCTCACTTACTAATGCTAATATGCTCATTGGCACTGACACTGAATCAGATGGAAATATTGAATCTGAATCGGACGAAGAACCTGTCTAAATACTCTAAATACTTTCATTATCTTCATTATCAGATGGTATAACCTACAATTCGCCCTCACCGATCTATTATACCCCGAGTGAGCGTTTGAGTGGTATGGGTCGTGTAACAATAAAATCACACGTCAATGCCATTGTCAATCACCATCCCAATGCAATCATTGAGTTTCCAATTTCTGGAGCTTAGATGGGAATTGGGGTCACTCATGCATATATTCCCCATACAACCTCCTTTATCAATCTGAAAGGAAATATTCAATACTCACTTGGCGGCAAACATTCCCAGCACTACAACGTTTGCTGTTCCCTACCCCGTGACAAGGATACTGGCGAACCTGTCAAGTGTAAAAAAATGCAGTACTCATGTACGCATTCAGTATTTCGCTTTCTTGAGTTTATAAAATATTTTTCTAGATTTGTCCATGAAAAAATGCAAGTTGAACCCTACAACGACTGGATCATCTTATGCGGCAAGAACATACGACACATGGGGCGAAGTGTTCATAAAAACATTCGGTTTTTTTTATGCATTAAGGGTTCACAGGTGCTCCTTCCTCCTCAGTAATAGCAAAACTGTCACGAACCACTCTTCTGAAGACTTCGTGCCAGTATTGCTTGACAATCATCGCTCACCACGAAAACCCAAACACGCGTGCAAGGGTAAATTACTTCTTAATCAGGATAAATATGGGCATTACTTTATTTGGTAAAATTCCTATTCATTTTATGGTTATTCCAATGCTTGACCTCATCAAATTCCAGCTGCGAGCATTCATCCAAGGGTAGCCGCAACCATTTGTTTCTCTGTAACTTGAATGAATATGACACGGACTAGAGTCTTTCCGCATTCTGCAATAACAACCGTACAAAACTAATGAATACGAATCTCAAGCGGCTGCCAGAGGATATGGTCCATTGACACCCTGTAATTTTGTGACAGCAGCTGGGGTACAAACAGTTGTGTCATGAGTTTTTAATCCTTGCTTTTTTATGAGTTCGATATGATTATTTCTATATTAGCCAATTGGCATCGCAGGAATTTTACAGCCCGGAGAGATTCACGCAACAAAAGACTGTCCCTGTCACTTCGAAATATACCAGCCCAACGTGCTCGAACAATGTCCATATGTTCTCAAAATTTCGAGAAGTCCCCATGCTCATCCACAGCCGCACCGAACGAAACTCCAGCGATTATTGATGACAAATTTAAATCATTACTCATGTAACTTGAGTGCAGGCTAGCACATATTACACCCTGTCGTCTTTTGCTTGAACACAGTTTTATTCAGAACTTGCGAAGTGTGGTGGGATGGGCAGAGATCCGCGATTCAGGACTGCCGGGTGACTTTCATCCTTCCTGAGCAAACTCTGATCACACTGGACAAATTGCGAAGTTACGGCTGAAATTTCCCGAAAGGTACAACATTTATTGGTAATTTTAATTATATGTATACAAGTTTATTTCTCTTACAAGAATTTTGCAGGTGCTAAACATTTATTCAAGAAACACCGTCAATTATCACAAACGGCAGTATGTTCGATGTGTAAAGACATTCAATGATCGAAAAGAAGGACAATACAGAACTGTTATTTGCATGTTTCCGGAGATGAGCCATCTTTTATATCAAGCTAAACGACCCACAATTGATACTTCGTTTGAACGACTTCATGCGTGGCAGGAATTTGAAATAGAGGCTTGTTTTCTGAGTATGAACGCTGTGAGTAATAATTAACTCATCAATAATCCGGGATTGAACAAACTCCAAATAAACGTGTAGCTATTGTTAGTGCACACGCCTTCACAACCTCTGAAAGTGCCGTTGCACATCATCAATTATTCAAATTACTGTGCTTCATCGTCAAACGTGACGCCGGTAAACCTATCCGATTTCACCATATTCATGGGGATGGGATAAACACAATTACTGACGACAGGCACGCTGGCCAAGCTTTGGGTGAGTGAATTAATTTGATTATTAATCCTTTAAGATTTTATTTAACAAAGGTTTGGGGTTGTATTGTCAAGAGATTTTCAGAGACGTAGTGGGCAAGTGTCCAATTGACAAGATACCCTTGTTTTAGAATGGCTAGAATATAAACAAACAAAAACCGGATTTTATCCATTAGGAGCGATATACCAAGAGGGACAAAAAAATCGAATTTACCATATGGACTAGGGGAGGGGGATCGGTGCTCGGGATCTTATTACTCTTTTTGAGGGCCAAATTTAGTTTAACTATTTGACCTATATATTGTGTAATTGTGTCAATGCCCACTATGAAACACTTCGGACAAGACTTAACACTATATTAATAGCAGCTTTTGTCAATTGGGAACATCAAATGCCTGCCAAATCGAAAAAAAAATCAATATCCAGTGCCAGTGATGATGCCACCCTCACTTGTGAATGTGGCATGATCGTCAAAGTCGGAACCGGCAGCCAAGCTAACTTGCTATGACATCAAAAAACTACCAAATACTACCAAATATAAGAATGTCATGCGGAAGATAAGGCCTGATGAAAGGATGGAGAAGTTCAAAGCTTTCTTCTCCTCTGCCAATCCACCCGCACAACCTGTTGATATATTCACAGACAACTGGAAGAACAATCCGGATTTATTTGAATATCAGACTATTTATTGTGAAACAAAAGTGGTAGGAATTGACTTATTTTCTTGAAAGCCTCGAACTAAACAATTTTTAGTTTCATCTTAACTGCCAGGTTCTTCAAAGTTTGTCGCTGAACTGGATGTGCTAAAGCAGCAAGATCATAAGCCCGAAGACGGCAAATCGTGCGAGGAAATGACCTCAAATTGAGTATTTAAATGACAAGACAGGCCTAATTGTTTAATGATTCGGACGTATTAGAAAGTATTATTATATATGAAAATAACAAAAAAACTTGATGTCGAAGGGGGGGGAGGGCCTGAGCATGCTTATTACTATTTTGGGAGTGAATGTACAAAAAAATTTTTTTGTCCCTCTTGCGATATACCGGCCTGAAAGGAAAATGCCGTTGCAGAGCTGAAGGGTAGCGCCCTCAATGTCAAACGGTAATGAGCAGGCTCGTCGAAACATAAATAGGGATGGGACGAAGCTTACTCTACTTGCGGGAATAATGCGCAGTACTACAATTTGACGCAAGGGCTATTGGGAATATCAAGATTATTATGAACGAATCAATCAAACCGCGAGACCGAAATTCAGCTCATTCAAAGGTCGTTAAGAGGTATAAAGAGTAAATGTACGCTTTCCTGAGCTTCATTTTCCGATATATGCGTCTTAAATTTGGCTAGCTCTCTCCTAAAAAAAAACAAATTAAAGTGAAAGATAAGGAAATCACGAGATTGGTCGAAAAATCACAGCTCCAAATGTCTTTTGTCACACCTGCCGTTGCTCTCCAACGCGGCGGAGAAGAAGGGAGTGAAATAAAAGGATTCAAGAAGAGCACTGAGGAACTCCAGAACGCCCATGATCAAATATTCAAGCTTGCCTCGCAAGGATCAGGCTCCATCTCACTTACTGGACTGCAAGCAGCAAGAGTTGGTGGCACTTTTACGGAACGTTTTCACACCTGTTCATGAATTTTCAATATTTTTTTCGACTGACAAAAACGGTAGCCATCTGAAACGGTACACGAGTGTACGTATACTAGTGAATATGTATATATGTAGATGCCCCTCCGGCCAATACAATACCAGTTGTGTCTATCTCAGCCGACCAGATGGGCACAATAATCGCCTCTGATTATTTGCGATACTTCACAGATGACAACGTTTATCACGACGTTCACGATTGTTACCTAAGTTCGGCCAATGATTACATTCCTGAGAATCCCTCTATTAGTGCTTATGTCCACAACGCTCCTATTGGCAACGTTCCAGGCGCTATTAATTACGACACCGCTCCCTATTACGACACCGCTCCCTATTACGACTCATTACAACGCTCCTTCAACTCACAACTCTTTTTCCTGTTTACAACACTCTTAATTTTTCCACTGATCCTTCCCATTACATTCCCTCTGATTATGCTTCTTTTACAACCCAGGAGTTTCCCAATTTCGACATTTCTAATCATTGTGCTTCCTCTACAAATTCTTTTAATTTTTACTTTTAATTGATATCCTTAAATTCCATAAGAACCCATGTGTGCAGCTTATTGGAAAAATGTTATACTTTCGTTTAATCGTTATGTAAGATAATATTTTGTGACGTCTATAGTGACGGTCACTGTACTACTGTTTCTTGACCTCTCCTCTACCTGCCTAAGTGTTTCGTCTTCTTTTCGTTTATCTCACTGACATTGTACTATTTTTTTAGAATAACATTAACACAGCATTATACGCCTCAATTGGTGTTTGTCATTCATCCCGTTTTTTTTTATGGAACCTGTGCTGATACCGCTGCATGGTAGGCTTACTCTTCCTTTCGTGCACACTTCTCCCGCTGACTTAATATTTTAACTATAGCTTTATTTTATGCTTCTGGAGTATGTATTCTCTTTTTTTTGAGCCGTCGCGTTCCACATGGGATCCGAAAGCTATCGCAATCAATGGCACACTCAGGTATGTTCACCCTTTCCTCCTCGTGTATTGTACTGACTGCTTTATTCTCCTTATATATATACTTATTTAGGTCATATGCAGTAGTAAAACCCGCTCTCTTAGTCAATCGCGTCACCCGTGCCATGAACGACCATCATCTACAGAGGTGGTGCTACTGTCAGTAGGTATGTTCACCCTTTTCTTCCCGTCTATCGCATGAGCTGATCTATTCTTCTTTTATACGTATTCTTCTAGGTCATATACAGTAAGGAAGCCCTCTACTTTCGTCGATCGTGCTGCCCACGTTATGAAAACTACCATTATCTACGGTTGTGGTGCCCTTGTCAACAGGTATGCTCACTGTTTTTTTCATGTGTGTCGCGATTCATGGCACTTTCTTTCTTTATGATACGTAACCAATAGTCTTCCTGGGTAGGATGCACCCGTTTTTCTACTCTCCACGTCCTGGATCATATTCAAACTTTGGACCCACCATTGCCGGCAGTCCTACTGGCAGCAGGTAGGTTCACCATTTTCTGTCTCTGAAGTTTTTTATTATTATTGATATAGCGTCTATTTATTTAAACTTCCAACGTTATTTAAACATAGGATATCTTCTCATATTTCGCTGTCACGGCCAACGTCCCCTCTTCCTACGGTAAGTACACTTGCACACACCTTTTCTTTCGTTTTCACAGTACCGCATAGGCATAATTAAATTATATAGAGTAGTACATTTATGTTTGAATCTGCTTATGATAATATATTTGCAGCTTATATTTGCAACTGTCTAAAAAGGTCGAAACCAAAGAAACAAAAAATGATGAGAAATATCTAAACAACCTGTCACTTGAGCGAGCGCCGCTTCCTGATCCTGTTTCTGGTCCGGTGGTGGATTTCGCAACGCCCGCCACGACGGGCCTGACGGTTGTTTTGGCCTTTGACGTGTTTGCGGCTGGAAATTACTTGTGAGGAAAGTGGCAGGGGTCTTTCACCCTAAGCAGACCTAAGCAGAATACCGAGCGAGGTCAGATCTCCAATGCCCATCTGAACAATCGACTATAAACTCACTTTTTTGGTCTAAGGGTCACCTACAAACCCAGGAAAGTCTTCATATGCGACGATTCATAGTCCTCATTTTCATTCAAGGTGAATGTCGGGAATTTTGGTTGGCATTCTTTAAACAATTTATTATGGGTGTCAACGTAAAAATTTCGAACTATGTTCGGAAGTGGAGTCTCTCTCTCCCCAGAACCAAAAGTGGACGATGCCGCTGTAGTGTTCGAAGCGTCCGTAAGTAAAAGGTATTCAATTATATCACGAGAGCAGTAGTAAAGGTCAACATTCACCTGTATCAGAAACACCCTCTTTCTCATTGCTCAAAACAAGACTTCCGAGAAGGGGTGAGGTGTTTTCTGCACGATGTTGTGCTTTTTACAGCGTCCGCGATGCTTGGCTTGGAACGGCACGATGGTGGAATATTGCAGCAAGACAAGAGAGAAAGACGATCTAAATTTGCCCGTGTATGAAAAGAAAGACAACACGGAGGATTAGCTGATGAAGAGAAAAGGATGAGCGGGCAGTGCGATGACTGGGATCTGGAAGCTGACCTCGAACTATCTGAAGGTACGGACATTTCCGTCAAAAGCCCACCTGACATGCGACTTTGGAGGATACGCCTTTCATGAAGCCACTGGACAGAGACTTATTAGCTTCAACGATTGGCTACGCATAGTCAGCGACGGTTAATGAGGCTGTTAGTTAAACGCGGAGCACGGTGTACTCTCATCTGAAGAAAACGTTGAACATTATGATTAGGAATATAAGTAAGCAAGAATACTTACGAGACGTCGAGTGATAACCCGGCTGATGCAATGATTGCACAATGAAACATTGAAATTCGCGCCAGGTGCACACGTCCCACGATCCAACTGTTCGAATTACAATTGCAAACGAACAAGAGACGCTTATCACAGAAGGTCAAGCTGAGACAAATGGAGCAGTGTGAACTCCCTGCTATCTGGGATTATGAAAGGGACTTGAGGAAACGAGGGGTAAGGCAGGGAAGGGAAGTTGGAAGTGAATGGAGTGGTGCAGGGTCGTGTAATGGTATAGGAAGGCAGTCTGGTGGAATTGTGTAGTATCTGCTAATTGTCAAAGGTCCAAAAGAAATGAACCAGGGGGTATAGCAGGTACGGTAAAGCGGAAGAAAGTAAAGAAGACCACTGGAGAGGGAAAGGAGAAACCTGACCCTAGCTGACCCAGACGACTTGAATCTCACTGCTGTACTCGAGTAAAACAAAAGGAGGACCTAGAGACCCGCTGGAAGAACTTGACTGACTCAATCAAAGGAGATAATTGCGAAATTGCAAGAAACTCAACCCAAAGAGTGCCGGTCAAGAAACAAACAACACCGTTCATCATGACGATCCACAGAGAAGAGTCATCACATTGCGACGAACTCTAAAGAGACCTGTCAAGAATCATGGCTGGCTCGATCACAGTCCTTTTGTAAACAAGAGCGAGGCGGATTGACCCACTTCGAACTTGGATGGTGGTGGAGGGGGAAGAGAGAAATAGCGCTGAGCATGCGGAGTTTGAACAGACGGATACAAGAGAGTCGCGTCGTTGGAAAAAGGAGTAGTGGTGAATGTGTGGGGATGTAAATAGGAAAAGTTAGGGTTAAGAATATGGTGATAAAAGATTTAAAATGATAAGGTTAGGGTTAGGGAAAAAAAAAGGGGGAAACAGTTGGGTTTACTGAGGTCGATTATCGGACGACCGATAATCGACCTCAGTAAACCCAACTGTTTCCCCCTTTTTTTTTCCCTAACCCTAACCTTATCATTTTAAATCTTTTATCACCATATTCTTAACCCTAACTTTTCCTATTTACATCCCCACACATTCACCACTACTCCAAGAGCAAGCGCTAATTGATTATGTAAGCAAGAGGGATGGGGAAAGGGTCGGTTTTGAGAATATTTTAAGGATATCTCGGGAACCCTACCACAGAATTAAATGAGATTAAGTGTACATATTGGGATAGATATAATCTACATGGGTACCAATTTTTGAGTCAAAAAAACGAACTCATTTTTAGATATTATGTACGGGAGAGGGTATAATACAGAGATTAAAATACGGGAATCAAGATCGAAATATGGTATCGAGATCAAGGGCACTAATTCAAGAACGTCAGTC
This sequence comes from Phallus indusiatus, assembly GCA_027605045.1. Taxonomy (NCBI): domain Eukaryota; kingdom Fungi; phylum Basidiomycota; class Agaricomycetes; order Phallales; family Phallaceae; genus Phallus; species Phallus indusiatus. The sequence continues at coordinate 742,599 of JAQFWX010000020.1, read as the reverse complement.
AGTAGTTTTCAATTCAAAACAGAATTCAGATCTCCAGAAGTGAAATACTTCAAAGTTTCTACCTTATACAATCCTCAAATCCAAGTGCGTAAAACAGATCTATCCACCTCGATTCTGCTTCAAACTTCTCCAAACAAAAGACGTCCTAAATGAAATACTTTTCTCTACAAACCGTATTAGAAGTGCGTGAATATTCAATCAGACAAATCTCCCTATCATACAAAATCAGAAATATCTAAAGTTTGCGTAAAATAGATCTACACAACTCAATTCCGCTTCAAATCATACCAAACAAAAAACGTACTAGATCCTTTATTTATATCTACAAATAATATTAAGCATTCAAAGTCACTTGAGTAGACAGAGGTTGCCATATGGCATAACTTGATACGGTGTCATCACTTGATCCGTCTGTTCAAATTACTCTTATTTCGAAATCAAAAACCCGAGTAGTCAGTGTGTTCTCATTCCTCTATCAACTGTCATTCGAATAGGACTGTCATATCCTCTCTTTTATTATACCTCTCGACTTTTCATTATCTGGTATTTTTTTCCAACTTTCACCGCAATCTCCCGCATTTCTAGATTTGTTTCAAACACCCCGTCTCACCATTTACACTTATCACATAGCATATACTCACCCATACTAAAAATGCTGCAACTCACCGTTAACAAGCATTTGCAAATATTTCCAATCAGAATAAACTTGCCAAGTGTGAGCAACAAGATCGAGACTGAGACCGAGTTACAAGTTTGAAATACAAGTACGAGTTCAAAGTACAAGCAAAGTACAAGTTCAATTTACGAGTACGATTATAAGATCGAGACACAAATACAAGATTGAATCAATCAAATACATATACTCATACAAGACTGGTGAAATACAAGATTGGAATAACATACAAGAACGAGCTATGACAGATCGAGGTCTCTGCCATAATATATATAAGCGTGAAATTTCTTCATATAGCATATACTCACTCGTCATAAGACTGCCTAAGATATTAATAATGACAGTATGCATGCGTTACTCAAAGTTAAAAAAGAACTAAAAAACCCCCAAGTTCATGAAAACGCAAAACAATTGATATATACTTTTAACTAATTACCGTTCCGCCCGTATGCATTTAACAATGCGCTACGACGCGTCGGTATCCACAGCAATACAAAAAAGTAGTTTCTAATACGTCCCAACTCTGTGCTAGGCTCAAAGCACCACTTGAAATATTTCAACCACTCTCCCTCCTCCTTGATCCGCTTCCCTTCTTCGTCCCGAGGATAAAAGAATTTAACTAATGCTTCTCTGATATCCTTGATATGCCAACTCGCCCACATCACCGCTCGAAAAACATGAGCAAGCTCGCATCCGTCATTACCTTGATTGTCCGAATGCTTGAAACGTACGAATTCCGGATTCTTTGACGGTATGTAGCATTTATAACATAGCCACTCCCGTGTCCGATCCTTGGCCTTTGGTACTAACACACCTTTGAAAGCCCGTAACATACGATGACGTTCCTCCCTTTGACACCCGATCGTCGTATGCCCGAATTCCAGTGAGTTATCCGTCAACCAACAAACGATACAAACATTTTTTAACTTATCCAAAACAAATGTCACCGCTTGTTCGTTTATTCTAACTTTCTCCTCAACATCCTTCGTTTGCTGAGTTTGCATTGCGGTGGCTACGCTTGCTGATGGAAAGCTAAATGGCAGCGCGCTCGCACGAATAAATGAAGACGTATACATCCCGCTAGAGCTGGCTACACTCTGTTGAGAAGGTGCGGGTGAATGTTGGCGAGAAGGTACTGCTGAACGTTGTTGAGACGCTGCAGCAGAATGTTGTTGAGATGCTGCAGCGGAATGGGAATGTCCTGTTGAACGAATGACAGACGACGCTGCTGAACTTGCAGTCTTCACCGAAGAAGATTTTCCTGATGGGACGTATGTCGACGGTAATGATGTCTGAGAAGGCTGATACTCCGATGTTTCTTTGATAGACGAAAAAGAAAAGTCGGAAGAAAAAAGGGAGTGCAAGGATAATGTCCCTGGCATACTGTTACGAGGTGGTGTATCCGGTGCGAGCACCTTTGGAGAGCTCGACCGCGCATGAATTGACGGTTCGGTCCTAGCACGTACAGACCGTCCTGAAGATACCGGCTCTCCCAACATGTCCTCCAGACTTCGTTTATTCCTGTTAATATATTAGTATCTGAAATACCCTCCATAAAGCTTTATTTGACATACCTTACAACCGCTTGTTCATTCTCTATTACAGCGGGTTCCACATCTATATACCCAAAGTCACATTCCTCCTCTTCCATTCTTACAGGCTCCGCATTATCCTGAGCCTCCGTAGAAACTCTGTAAAACCGTCTCAGAAATATCCTGAAAATGAGAGCGAAACAAACTTACTCGTCACTCAGATCTCGAGGTCCTTCATACTGACATCCTTCTCTTTCCAACCCCTCCTGACAGACATCGCAAAGGATATGTCCCGATAGACACGAAGTGATCGTCCCCTCCATGAATGCTGTCAAAGAAAGCTTTCGGCACACCGTCTTATCGAAAATCATCGAGTTCAGGGCTTTGACACCCAGCAGGTCTTCTCCAACTGGAGCGCGTTGTTGTCCAACATCGACAATCATGTGGCAGAATGCCGTTGCCACATCCTTGCCTCGTCCCATTCGACCCAGAGCTTGAACCAGAGCCGTCATGTCGAACATCGGTCCTACGAATAATATTCCGACTATATTCGGAAAGTCAACTCCAACGGTGAGAGCTGTTGTCGCGACCAAAAGATGGTTGTTGCCTTGTCGAAGCTGGTGAAAACGTTTGACCTTGGTCTCCACATCCAAAGAACCGTGGTAGGGATCCACATCCACCGCTGCGGCAATTTCTTCACACTCTGCCGTAGTCCGACAAATGACCATGGCCGACTGCTTTCGCTGGCGAAGAATGGGCAACCATTCCCGTGCCTTCTTAATTGCTGCCTCCATACGTTCTTTGCAATTCTTCTTTACGTCCACCGAAATCCGAAGCTTGGAATACTTGTTAATGCGACGCGTGACTTGTATATGCGAGACGTTGAGAGCTTTCTTGAATTCGGGAACCAGATGCGGAGGTAGTGTTGCCGTCGTGCATAATATAGGTTGTCCCAGTCCGTACAGGTCCCTGAGAAAAGGTAGACCTGTCCTATAATGTCCCGCAGCTAGCACCAGATGGCACTCGTCCAATACGATGGTTGCCAACAAATCCTGAGCAATGAGACTCCGTGCATATCCATGAAAGTCGTCCGTAATCGCATGTTCCACAGAGACAAACACTACTCCGTGATCCTTACAGCATTCGCCCTTTGAAGGTGGCCAACGGCTGCAAGAGATACCCATAGACCGACACCGCTCTTCCAAGTCTACCTTCAATGCGACAAAAGGAGTGACGACGACAACGACCTTGTCAAGCCAGCACGTCTGAGCCGGAAGCATCCAGAGCAGGCTCTTACCTTCCCCAGTAGGAAGAATCACCAGCTGATGCTCCTTACGTTCCATCACCCGTGCTAGAGCCAAAGCTTGCTCGTCAGATCGGAATTGCGTGTGCGTGGGTTGCCATTTACGTAGGCTGGCAAGGAGGCTTGCTGACGGAAAGTGGTCGTAGGAGGGGATTGAGGCCGTGTCGTCCTTTATAGCTTTGACGATAGCGTTTGCAGCCGTGGCAATCGTGTCTTGTAATGCGCACACTAGCCACTTCTTCATGTCTGCCAATGACATCTTGAAACCGTCCTTGACATCGTTGAACTCGTGCTGGAGAGCTACCAGCAATGCCCTGTGATCGACGTTCGTTTCAGCATTTGATGTTGAAGCAGCCTCTGTATCAGATCGAGGTCGTCCGACCTTCCAAAACTCGTGTACGCCCCGACTATACTGTAATAACACAATTAGAATAAACCCGCATATATGTACAATCCACTTACCATACGTATCGCCCGTACTTTGTCAGTCGGAATAGATCCCATTTCGCTCTTCTGAATCCCATAATGCGCTCGTCGTGTTTGCGAGCTGTGATTCGCCTGCCTGTCTCCGATTTCCTCAGCAAATGCCTCCATCACCGTCTTGCTCTCCGACTCCAAGTATAAAGAGTTGCAGTGCCGGTAGTACAGCGCGATGAGGATCTGACGCATGTCCGCCAGACCGAAACCTGAATCGATGCCTAGAAAGTCCTGCGTTGTCTTGTAAAGTAATGAGCTAAGATCCTTCGACTCCCATGGTCCACCAAGACCTGTATACAGATAGTACTCGTAGTTTCGTGTGATGTGCGGAAACAGTGCCCTCGTGATAGCAATCTCAACCGGCCGAACAAGTAGAAGGTACACAAACAGCTGACGTGAATTTTGTGGACAGAACCAATGTGGAGAGAGCTTTCGTTGTTGTGTCATACTCTCCGGCTTACTTGGTGTGAGTGCATTGACCGCCTCGTTCATCACAATCATGATAGAACGAGGATAGTCCTGCATGTTGGCGATTGTTGTCGACATGAGCTCCGTACCTCGTGTCGGTTGTCCATGCGTCATATGCGATGCGACGAGCAGGTGCCGAAGAAACCGTTGACAGTCCTCCAACCACTTGATGCAATTAACCTTGTTCCAAACCCACCCACCCGCCGTGTGTAGTCCGAAGAACTTGTGCAGATCCCGGTCTTCAGCCTGGAACATAGCCTCCATAACGCACTGGAACCCATTCGGATATCCGTTCCTCTTGTCCGTAAGAAAAGAGTAGTCGACATCTGTGTTTGCCGTATCATCGTAGATGTGATCCCCGAGCTTGGACAGTATGGGAATGTCCAGACCGAAAAGAATGTCTTGAAACAGGATCCGCTCTCCTCGGTTGATGTGGTGGTGGATCATCTTGCACAACTGTTCCACCGTGCCCGGAGATCCCTTGTATGTAAAAGATAGATCGTCCGCTGATGTATACATAAAGCTCGCGAACCCGATCTCCTGCATCGCCGCCCTGAGCAAAATGATCCAGTAGCTGTAGATATTGCCCAAAGGTGTCCGAGAGCCTTGAAGCATGAGTGGGTGTAGCTTTCCTATCTCCCTAAAACTGTTTTAGTAAGAGTAAAAGAAGAAAAGTCCATAGAGAACTTACTCGTAGATATTTGACTCTCCATCCGAGAATATAGCTTGCGTTTGCGCATGTATCATAGCAGAACATCTCGCAACAAATTGAACTGCTGCGAATGTTTGCGTGATATCCCCAGGCTGCTTAAAAGACCCGTCTTTCCTCCTGTTATACCATACCAGTGCCATAAGCACTGGATCACCCGTAGCTTGGATTTGCGGGCCTTCGAATTCGTGTAATAGCATGCTCATCACCACGTTGTGAATCACATCGTATGGAACCGACACCTCGGGATTATCTTGCATCAAAAACTCGTACAGTTCTTGTATAGCCTCGGTTTGCTTTGGATTGAGTAACCGGGGAAGAGGCGGATCGTTGTCGACTTGTAAAAGAAGGTGCGATGTAATGATGAATGCCATCAAAGTGGCATACCGTTTGAGTGTTTCCTCGGAATCCGGAGCACTAAACATCAGCGATGTGATGTCCCTAGTAAAGAATAAGACATGTATATGCAAGACCGAAAAGAAACTTACTTGGTAACAGACTTGAGTATCTGTCTAATCTGAATCTGCACGTCATCAAGAAGTATCATACCCTTCTTTAAATAGTCTGTCAAGATGTCCGAAATCCGTTTGAAGAAAGCATTCTTCTTGACAGATTCCACAAATCCGTCCACAACGGCCGCGTCATAGTTTTGAATCCACCTAACCCATCCCAGTTTTCTAAGCCATGGTGGAGGCTCTCTAGTATTCGTCTCCACAGGCTTGTCATCCTTCGGTAAAGCAAAGTAGGCATCTAGGCATGCCTGTAATGCATCGTCCATCGTCACCGAGGTTAGACGGACCCGAACCGGAAGCCACCGACGGAAATGAGGGTCCAAATTCATCTGCTGTCCCAGTTCTGCCGTAGGTTGCTGGAATGGTAAACCAGCGTGATCTCCTCTCCAATGTGATTCCGCTGATTTGAGTGTGCCCCGAACCTCAGCACATTCCCGGTGCTTGCAGCGATACACCGTCTCCGACTTGACACCCTCAAAAGCAGGGTGCAAAGACAACGGTTTCTTGAAGAACTCGGCCTCGAACGCGACTGCATCCTCAAAAAGATTGTACTTGAGGATATAGGGCTTGAGAACCTCTTCGTCGAACCTAGGCATCTCGTGTTTATCATGAGAATGTCCAGACGCGAAGCAAGGAAGCACGGGCTTTTCGCATTTGATGCATACAAGGAAACGGCCCCGAGTGTTGATGACGTAGCCCAGAGATTGCAACTTCTTCTCAGAGACCAGTTCGCTCATCGTATGCACCTCTGCATTGGAAGAGTCCCCGCTGTTTGACGTAGGTAAGGGTTGCGGGACATCCCGATTGTCTAAGGCTAATACAATGTAAATACATGAGAATATATAAGCATTTCCAACTACTTACCTGTCTCAGGCATCTCATGTATCTTTACGTGACGTTTGAGCCCCGAGGGTGTCTTGAGACCGCTCTTGTTGCATACTGGACAAGTGTAAGAGCCGTCAGCAGCAGCATAGACCGTAACCGTCTCCGAAGAATTCTTGAAAGAGACTTGCGTTGATTTAGGTTGTCTGAAATGAACAATGAGTAAACGACAAGCATTCCGAGTGAAAAGACTTACGTAGATGACATTGAGATGTTTTGTACGTTGTCTGAAGGTGGTTGCCAAAGAGTAGCCTGAAAAGCGATAGGAGAGCTGGCTAAAAAGAGTGAGCTTAAATATGCACAACACATTGAAAAAAAAAGTCTTACGAGTCTCTAGCAAATCTTGAAAGATCTTGACGCGCTACGCTGAAAAACGGAGTAGTCAATGGCAACCATAGAGCCCGATGTTTGAGATTGAGTGACTGAGAACACATAAAAAAAACACGTAAAAACGCGTAGAGTATCTGACATAAATTAGCCCAGATCCAAGCTTACGCGTCACTCAAGATCCAGCTGAAACAGTTGTCCGACGCGATCATGAGCGGAGCAAGAAAAAAGTAAAGCACCGGTTAATAAACTCAAGAAAAAAACCAAAAGTTTATTACGTTAATTATAAATACATGCGGTAACTTCTGTATACTGAAAGCTAGAATAAAAGTCAGTAATAGAAAGACAATACTTTGAAATATAATTCATACCATCATGCAATTGTAATCTGACCGCATAAGAGCATATAATAAGTACGGTACACCCGGCGCCGATAGTGTAGCAGCATGATGAATACCAGCAGTATAATGTCCTACTGACATATAACAATATACTGACAGCATAACAATATACCGACAGTGTAACGATACACTGACAGTGTAAAAATACACTGGCAGCGTAACACTATACCGACAGCGTACGATACACTGACAGCGTAAAGATACACTGGCAGCGTAACACTATACCGCCAGCGCAATGATACACTGACAGCATAACACTATACCGCCAGTGTAATGATATACTGCCAGCGTAAGGATACACCGACAGCATAACAATACACTGACAGCGTAATGATACACTGGCAGCGTAACACTATACCGCCAGTGTAATGATACACTGACAGCATAACGCTATACCGACAGCATAACGCTACACTGGCAGCGTAACGATACACTGGCAGCGTAACGATACACTGGCAGCGTAAGGATACACTAACAGCGTAACGATACGCTGACAGCGTAACAATACGCTGACAGCGTAACAATACGTTGACAGCGTAACAATACGCTGGCAGCATAACACTATACCGCCAGCGTAATGATATACCGCCAGCGTAATGATACACCGACAGCATAACAATACACTGACAGCGTAATGATACACTGGCAGCGTAATGCTATACTGACAGCGTAACAGTACGCTGACAGCATGACGGTATACTGACAGTATAACAGTATACTGACAGTAACCGTCCCCCACTAGCTCTACAGTCAACTGTCGTTAGACTTGGAGCTCTTGCGAGTCCAAGAATCGACTGGGCACGAGAGTGGGGCGAAATACATGATCTGACTCCAGCAAGTCCCCAGTGGGACTCAAACCGGAGGAGGTTAGCGCAAAGACAGGATTACCGGATATAACCGTAGATGCCACAGAATCGAAAGAAAAAAAAAGGGCCTAGTCAGACGATCGCCAGCGAAACCGCATACTCGAGATCTTCAGCCCGGTTGCCTGCTGCTATTGCAGCAGGTCATCCTACTGATGATGAAGAGCGCTAGTGCGCTGCTAATCGATAGGACTGGCATCTAAAAAGATAGTTAGTGAGAAAAAAAAGGTGAAAGGTCCGTTGCACATACCGGGTGACACCCTTCCTTGACCATACCTCCATCTGACCCATCCGGCACAGAAAACCCTCCAAAAACCTGTAGAAATAGTAAATAGAATAGAAGAGAGATGGAATAAATGAAAAAAAGCGAAATCATAAGAGAGATTTGGGTGGATGGGGAAGGGGGAGGATGGTGGGGGGAAGGAAGAGTGGGGAGTGTGTCCAATTCGAACTCAGCCAGCTGTACAACACACGAAATGTTGCGCGCGCACGGGCGCTTATCTGATAAGCGCCCGACGTATAACGCCGCTGATAGAGAAAAAAAAAATATTTACTACGTTTTTTTTATTTTTCAATTTGGTGAAGAATTCAGCTCTCTAGAGCCAAAACTACCCTCAAATTTCGAGGCATTTGTGCAAATTTTTTGTTTTGCCTCTAGAGACCCGAAAACTTGGCCAAATCAAAAACCGAAAAATATGCGTTCGATATTTTTAGAATCTCTACAAATAACCTTATGGGTCCTTGTTGCCTCGGCTAACTCGGCCATCTCCCGGTGGGTCACTCTCAGTATAGTGAGTTTGTGCAATATTCTTTTTGCTCTAGAACACTCAATTCTCCACGGAATTACACGAAAAAAAAGATGGGTAGAATGGATTTTTTTTCTCTATTTTTTGACCCAGCATATACTTACGTCAGCAAAGTTTTCGAAAACATTTTAAGTGAACGTCATCCAAAGTGCGCTGTCCGCATCCATCAAAAGGAGCATGATATCAGGGGAGGATAAATTACCAAAAATAGCTCTTATATACCTACATTTGGAATACATTTCTAGTTACCATATTTATTTACAGGAATTCACCGAAATAAACAAAAACACCCCAGAGGAGGGACAGTGACACTAAGCGGAGAGTACTGCTAAGCGGAGAGCACTGCTAAGCGGAGAGCACTCTAAGCGGAGAGGTCCACTAACCGGAGAGCACTCCAGCTTGCCGGAGAGCCACTCACTAAGCGGAGAGGCCAGCCAAGCGGAGAGACTGCCAAAAATAGCAGGAACTCACCACCAGTTAACCGAGTGTCATCCAAACTGCGCTGAACGCATCCATCGAAAGCACTGCGATTTCAGTGGGGGTTTAATTACTAAAAATAGCTACTATATTCCTAGATTTAGGATACACTTTTAGTTACCAAATTTATCTACAGAAATACAGCAGAAAGGGCATATATGCACCGGGGGAGGGAGAGATACACTAAGCGGAGAGGTGCGCTAAGCGGAGAGTGCATCAAATGGGAGTGCTACTTACCGGAGAGACTCTCCTTGATGGAACGCTAAGCGGAGAGGCCGGTAAGCGAAGGGAACACTAAAAATAGAGTGAATACACTAACCGGAGAGATGTTGAATCACCGGAGTGATCAAATTGATGAGCGCTGGTACTGAATGAGCCAGGGGCGGAACTGAATTGATCAGTCCACTTAAGCGGAGACTCTCCGCTTGCAATCTTGGAGGGTCCAAGATTCGATTCATTAGAGTAGGACAAGTGTCAGGGTACGTGCTAGGACCATAAGGGCTAATCTAGTATACTGTGCGTATAGTATAGACGTATATGCTGACCTACGCGTTACCATATCCATCGTACGGTACCCGGTATGCCGGTCCGTGTCATCCTCCCATATTCTCCCGTATATTCCCCGTTTCTCCATACGCTTCCATACTGTCACCATCTTCCTTTCCACTCCTATTTCTCATTCGTCATCGACTACCTCCTTTCCTATTGGTAGATAGAGCACCTGAGCGCTATTGGGTAGAGATAGCTCACTCATGTATATAAGTACTACTGTGCGCGCAAGTGTAGCTCCTTGCGCTATTATAGATTGGACTACTGGGTTATAACGTCTGATCCTTAAGTCTAAACCACTGAACGATCGTATCCTTACAACAAGTTCAATTCGTGTGGAGAAAAGTAGGTGTCTCAGCTTTCAGTTTCTCCATTTTCCTACAATACTATTTGCAGCGCACACACTCACTTAAATGTCACTCTTGCAATTCAAAAGAAACTCTGGAGTGGCGATGTGGTCCAGATGGTGCACAGACCCTTTGTAATCCATATGGCTTGTGTAGGTGCTGCAGTTGAAAAGTTAAACTTCTTCACCCATCTATTCTGTTCAGATTATGCGAAATTGAAGAAATTTCCAGTGTCAAGTACCGATATCCGGGAACGGTTATAGATACTATAATATACTTTAGTCGCTGAATATAACACTGTTAACCATCACCGTTGGTTGACGATAGTCAGGACTAGTCATATTGCATGCGAATCTCTGATCTGCAAATAAGCCAGTTGATGCCTGGAACAATAGGGGATTTCAGAGTTGGCCGTTTTGCTATCCGTTTCACTTTTGGTGAAACGGCGGGTGAAACGGCGAAAAAGTGAAACGCCTCTCGAGGCGTTTAACTTTTGGAGTGAAACGGCAGTCGTTTCACTGTCCGTTTCACTTCTCGGTCTCTCTCGGTCAGGAACGTACCATATAGGAAATTTTGTAAATAATATTTCAATAAAAATTATGTAACTGTTTGTTGAGCAACTGTACAGTTACTCTTTGTGTGTGTAAGTTTATGCTTCGCAGCTTCCTGACTATATGCCACCGCGTGCTTCTTCAGGGAAAGGTGCCCTTCGACGATCTCCCAGAAAGTCAACTGCATCACCTGTAATAACTTCCAGAAAGCGTAAACACCGGGGTTCAGATGAATCAAGCCCCAGTCCAGATCATGGTCCGAAAAGAGCTCGCAAGCCAAGTGCTAAAGCCCAAGAAGCACAAGCCTCTCAGAAAAAAGTGTTCGTTAAGTAAGTATACTCACTGCAAGGAATTATTTAGTTATTCAATCTGTCTCAGTTGGGGGGAAAATCATGGCTTAACCGATGAATTGTTGGGCATTATCGAGGATAACCCTGGTTGGAAGACAGCCCTCGGGTTTGACAGAGGGGATGATCCTAGCAAAATTTTAGGACAGCGACCTGTTGAAATTCACCGCACAATAGGGCGTCGTTTGCTGATAGAGAACACAAGTGAGAATTGGAAGGATCTTGAGGTGATAAGTGCCGGTGACATCGTGAAAAATAGATTACACTAGTACGTGGAATTTATTGGGATAATCATTTCAATAATAGTCGGTACTAAATGGACTATATAATCAGCTTGAAAAAGCGCTATGCGGCTTTGCGAAAGGAGCTTGGTGAAACAGGACAAGGTCTTGTAGATGAAGATCGACAAAATGAGATTCAGGAGGACAGCCGCTTGGGAAATATTTGGGGTAAGTAGTTTATTATTTATGTTATAAGTATAGCATTAACGTTAATTATCGTTCAGAGAAAATTCAGAGAACTTTCCCCTGGTATCAACGAATTCATCGGCTGATGGGAACCAGTCCTGTTATTGACCGTTCAGCCTCAGCGAATAGCAATTCAGATCCTGATCTCACCATCCTAAACACAATTGATTATGAAGACGAAGAGGTAAATAAAATTTATTAATTTCAAAAATAATAATAATTAGCTTATCTCAAATGAAGGTTGTTGAAGCAGAAGATGTGCGCGACCCCATATCTGAGTCTGAATCATCCTCCCATGATACTGATTCACATCGGGGCTCTCCTGGACTGGACGACACACCCGTCATATCAAAAAAATCCATCGTCGATCTACCTCAAAAATCTTCAACCCCAAAAATATCTCGTCCGAGGAATTCGATGTCAAAGAGCAAAAGACAAGATGTGGTTGAAAAGTTACACGATATCGCAGCAACCCAACGGCAGACCCAGTTTGAAATCTTGAAGCAGCAAGAACATGGACGAGCAAGCCGCGCAGCCGATCAAAAAGCCCTTCAGCTCGAGATGCATCGGATGAACATTGAATCACAGGAGAGGTTGCTCAGAATCAAACTGGAGCATGAACTCAAGGTCGCGCAAATGATGCAGAGACCTGTTGCCAATCAGGGACATGCCAACATGAGTCAGGATCAGTATATCATCCCTAGTGGAAGTACGGGATTGGCCAATTCACTACCTTCTAATTATTTTAGCCCCACACTTCCCAATCTTAGTGGCGGAGTGATTTCTAACAATGGTTTGATTGCGTCTAATCTTAATAGCTCAGTTCCTTCTTTTTTTAACTCATTAGATTCAGCTCCAAATGTTTAGACACTATCTAGGTAACTACTTCTAGTAAAGCTCGTTTTAATAGCTCCCTCCGCAGTTTCCCCCTTTGAATTGCTGATTCATCATTCCTCTCATCCTCGTGCTCGCCTAAATCCAGTCGTGCTTCGTTTTGCATCAATTCGATGCCGTCACGAAAAAACTCATCTTCGGTGACATCAAGTGCTTCGTCCTGCATAGCAAAAGTGTGCAAAACAATACATGCAATTACCCAAATACATGCAACCTGAATATCTTCTCGAGTATCAATACGCAGCCGAAGTCCCCTCAATGCGCTCCATCGTCCTTTCAGAAAACCAACACAGTGCTCTGAGCGCACGCGAACTTGGGACACATAGTAATTATATTTCTTATTCTCCGGGATGTCCCGCTCCGGTCTAAGCTCACATAAACTTTACATCAACTAAATGAAAGTAAACGCACTTCTTATATGGTGGTTGACACCATGATCGCACCGGATAAGCAGTATCTGCCCACACCCATTCGTCTTCACCTAACAATGCTGCATGTTCCTGTGGAATCCGCGTCTCTTGCCATGCTGTTGAATCATGCTGACTTCCAGGTAAACCAACGCCATAGTCGATGATCCGCAAGTCAGGTGTTGAAATAAGCTAGACAGCAGCCGGCTATTAGCTGCAGAGTTTTTTTAAAAAAAATTACATACCTGAACGTTTAGTGAATAATTACTTTTCCTGTCATACCAACTATTCCCAAAAAATGCTGGTCTAGCATGCAACGGCACCAGCGTTCCATCCACCATACACCATCCATTACGCCAGGCTGAACAAGAACGATCTTCAACCCATTTTTTTGCTTTCTCCTTGCTTTCAGCATCTGGCCAGGTGACAATGGAGCGTCGGAATTGACGGGAACAAACGGCAGTGAGGACACGTCGTGTACAAAGGTGAATTGTACCACTACCATAGCCAGCCCACAATCCAACCTTTTGCATTGACGCCGCGTTACCGTAGTGACCGAGACGATAAAGTAAGATGGCAACTTGGATTTCGACGGCGATTTGTGGGTTACGAGAGTTGTTGTGGAAGACCGGGTGTTCTTTAATGCGCTCGACGAGGAGGTCAAATGTGTGCGGCCATACCCGGAGATAACTGCGAAATATGTCGGGAAATTGAAATTTGTAGACCCTCAGAGTGAAATGGAGAAGTTCATCAGTTTTGGGAATAGGTGTTCGAGTGTTGAGGTATCGATGCTGGTAGACCTGTGCGAGGATTTCGAGAGTAGCGTTGCTGGGCGGGTCCTGAAGAATGATGTCATCATCGAAGTCGGTTGAGTCGAGATCATCCTCTTCCACGAGTAAAGAAGCTGTGAAAAATTCCGTCTCAAAGCAGAGTTGTTCGACGAAAAGGTCTAAAATGCAATTTGCGATGAACTGACGGTCAGTAATGCGTGGCATGCAGTAACGCTCGCGGAGTTTAACTGTAATGCCGGATGAACGGCAGTAGTTATCATTTGTTTAAAAATAGGTGTATCTGCTTTGAAACGATGTATAAAACGGTTGTTTAAACGGATAGGTAAACGGAGCGTTCAAAGTTAAAACGGGATAAGTACTATTTCCGAGGTACGCCCGAAGTTTGAAACGAGCAGTGAAACGGCCTTTGAAACGGCGTTGAAACGGCACTTAAACGGCCTACTCTGAAATCCCCTATTGTGCCGCAGGTAATAGGTCATCTTTCATCCATTTACAGCACAATCATGTTCCTTCTTGCAAGATCTGCATTGCTTATTTGAGATATTGTGGTGGATAAGCAAAGAAAATCGAAACACAAACATACGCATCCAAGTTATCAATTGAATTACTGGCACACCCAAAACTTTCAACGCCTCCTCAATATCTCCTTGTCACAAAAGTGGTACCGTAGCAGTGCCTTTCCTTCTCATCGATCCCATGCACTGATGAAGGTATAAGCCTAGCTCTTGATAAAGGTGGCCGTGATTTGTATTATATGGGAAGCTGTTTGCGTGATTCAATATAGCTGTGCCTATTGGATGGTGTGATAATAAACGGTGGTGGTAATATTGACAATGGTTGGTAAATGACAAGGGAAGATCAAAGAGATCGGAGGTTAACGAGAAATTGAGTCGTTCCACATTTGAGCGCAATCATGGCGGAATTCTCAGGACAGCGAAGGGAGACAGAAAAGACTGATGGTGACGACGACGTTGAGACTTTCCTCGCTGATATGAGGCAACGTCCAAGCGCCTGTGAGCGCGACGGGATGTTTAGGATAAAGGTGCCGTACCGGCAACCTTCTTTCTCTAGGCCTTACAAAAGGTAAGCTTAGATGGTAATTGAAATGAACTGCGTAAGTGGGGCTCCGGGCAGTGTTTTGTTCGTTGTGTCCCTTATGGCGAGAGAATTCTTACAGAGGCGGTGGGGAAAATGGAAATATTTGTTTTCACAATCATCTATTAGGAATGAACAGTAAAAAGAGGAGGAAAGGACTACGAGAGGTAAAGTTAAACAGGAAATGAAAGCACTCTGCTGGAAGAGGAGAATAGAATACCATCACTAATGGTTTAAAAGGACTAACAATAGATTGTATCGTTGATTAGAGATAGCCCACGATTTCATACGATTTACACCAAACGTGTCATTTTACTAACCAAAGTATCATTTTGAAAGACCCCCGAGTTTCGCAGCAGAGATGTCGATAGCGCGGGGGTACACAAGCTCCTGAGTTCGTTAATGTAGACAATAGAATGTATAACGCTTGTCCATGTTTCGAGAAAATCAAAAAGTCCATGTGCCATTACAAATGACTAACGATGTAACATCTATGTGGTAATCATAACATAGCAAGGCAGGTTTGTACAGCCAGCATACATATCATCCGAATCTTCTCAAAAGAGAAAAGAGGCAGTCAGCCATTAATCAGTGCGATGGGTTCACCGGTCTATTACCAAAAGATTCAGTAAATAGAGAAAGGCGTAGAAAAAGAGTAGAAGAGGTATAGCTCACGCTTTAGTGTCGTCTCGTTTACTGGAAGAAAGAGACTGGGAATGTTTTGATTCCGTGGAAGATAAAGCGGCTGGAGATCGTCTTCGCTCTCCGTATTCGTGTTTTTTTTCTGGTGTTGAGGAGGAGTCTGAGGCAATCCAAGTATCCATATCACGAGTATCATGTCGAGTGCGTCGTGATCGCTTTCTGCGCTCCTTTTCAACTCGTTTCGCTCGTAAACGAGCCATCGCTTCCTTTTCACGGCGTTCTTCACCCGCCCGCAAATCTGGAGCAATCCAGGTATCCCATTCCATATCGATCCGTTTGGCTCTTTTGGTGGCTTCAGGAGCAACCCATGAATCCGACATATCTCGACGAGTTACTCCGGCGGCTTGTTTTCCACGGCTACGGCTAGTACTTCCGCTTTTACGAAAATTATCACGAGTAGAGTTTTGCTTATCCTCGTCGCTTAAACGGGGTCGTTTATTATTACGGGAGCCTCCATCTGTCGACCTTATATCCTTCTCCTCTGCTGAATCGGAATCCAAGGATGATGCGGATGCTGAAAGCCTTTCGCGGGTGATCGTGGAATGACGTTCGGATGCCCGTGGCGAGCGTCTATGTGCACTGGTATCTGTAGCTTTTCTCTTCTGACGGGAACGGACAGAGAGTTTGTTGGAGAGCGTATCCGTGTCACTGTCAGCCATAGTGGTAGGGGGTAAGAACTAAAAAATGGTGAGTTTATCGGAAAGAGGGGATATAACACGCAGCCTCAGGATGGAACGGACTTCTATCCCTGTCAACCATGTTGCGTCTCGGTGCGAGCTGAATTGATTATATAATCGTTTGATGATACCACACCCAGAGCACACATCCTGTGACGAGATCGTTGAATTGGGGATGAACGTTGAAGTCCAGGAAAAGTAACCTTAGACAGCAACGTCGTCGGCCAAAAGAAACGCGTATTTTCTCCCGTTTCCCAGCCGATGCTTAGCTTGCAATGTCGGTTCTTACTGGGTCCCTTGCCTTGTCAGCTGGGCTTCGAAGCTTGTTCAAATAAGAAACACAGAAGACGTACGGATCATATCAGGAAAAACGATTAGCTGAGAACGAATACAAATTGGTGGGATATAAATACTTGATCTAAGTATAAAATAGAATCGCATTGAAGAAGAAGTGGTCAAGTTTATTTTTCTCCCAGTTGAAACTCAGTTCACACGTGATTCAACTGCCGCTCGTCCTCGGTCGGATGTACTCCTGCCCTACATTTCTTCGGTCAGAATCACAGCAATGCTGTTACCTTCATCCGAGTTGACCTCTTTGTTGTCACGATGCACATACAGAACTGTTGCGACCTAAAGCCACGAAGAGCAGACCGATATCCGCGGACCCTGGAACCTTTCGTGCTCACCCTGCTGAAGGCTTGCGCAACATTGTGAACTACATACGAACAAGTACCTTCAATTGTCATAGCATAAACATAATGGTGGTTGGTTAGCGTTTGCTAGTGTCGAGTCGTTGGGTAGTAGGAGATCATAGACTCGCATCGAGACTTGTAAGTCAAAAAGAGAAATGTCGTATTTCGTTTTTGATGTTACCTGTATCAGTTCGGGCATTGATCACCGAAAATACGGGCTTTTTCCCGTCCCCAGCGTCAGCTCATACAACAGTTCGACTTTACCCGCTTCTTTTCATTTTATCAAATCTCAGCTCCACGACCCAGACGCTAGTCGTCATTTCTTTTCAGCTTTTTTTCTCCTTTTTTTTGGGATCTTATTGTTTCGTTTAATATTATTTCGTAAATTAACTGACCGAAAAACGATGGAACCCTCAACTTTAGGTATAACAAAATTGTCTTGTTCCAGATTCGGGCTAATTTATGTGGTATTTGCCAGCTGCCGTTTCGATTGGTTTAGGTATAATTATTGGGGACTAGTTCGTGTTTATTATTCACTTGGTTTATCCAAACTTATTATGTCAACAAGCATTAATATGTTCCGGCAAGAAATGAGAATGCTATCTATGTTCCGCGACCACCCAATTGAAACTGCAAGGTTGCTATCTTGATTCCATCTTTCGGATGAATAGAAATGAAATAATCACTTTCTGTACAGTTTCGTAACTCTTCGCCTACTATGTCTGTTCCTATTCACAACATCCGTCGGGTACTTGTTCGCGAGGGACTCGTTGTGTCGCGCATTTCTGATATGCAACATACTGTCAACCGATTTCGCACTTGTCACACACGCCATCGCATTGTTTTCATTCCCCAAATCCTTCAAAAGCGACCGTAAAAGAAGGATCATTGCCTTGTTATGCATTGCCGCTTTTTTCGTGGTGATGCTCGTCTGCCTTGTACGTCTCTCCACAATCTTAAATATGCTCGCCCTTGTAACTTACACAAAACTCGCCTATTAATAAAGGTTTTATCGACCGTTCGTGCTTTTTCGCGTCATTATCTGGAAAACCCACACTGCCAGATATGGGCTACTGCTCACTGGACTTTAGTGGCAATTGGCGCTCTCGTCCTGTTCAACGTGGCCGTTCTGCTTCATTTTCTCCAGCTGGGATACCGAGAACGCTCCATGAAGCCCTACCTGCTGGACATCGTTTGTCTCAGTCTTATAACTCTGACCTTAATTGCCGTACTCGTAATTACGCCATTTAATGTCTCCTCGAACGATGTTGATTTCATTCTTCGCAATTACATCATACTTGTTATTACGGTCATCGACACAAGATTACTTCTCAAACGAGCTAGAGAATCCGAGTTGGAGCAATTAGGAGGTATACCACTTCCATTGACGTCCGTCCTCAGCTACGACGACGACGACGACGAAGTATTAACTATGGAGACGGCCTCTCTGCGAAGCTTCAACTTACAAAGGCAATCACGCATATCACGGGCAGATCCCAAAGTCAACCGAGCTTCCACACCTTTTCAGATGTATGATCGTTACAGCTATTACTCTGCGACGCGTCTGGACGAAATAAAAAATGCCGAATACCCTGTTGTCAAGCGGGAAGTGGTCGTCGCTCGAAATTAGTCCTTTGTTTCTAAACTCTCGTTTCGGATTAGTCATTTTCCTTCTGGCTTACTTTCCTATATATCACCGACTTCAGCCATGATTTTTGCACGCCCACGTTTTATTTATTCCAATCGCTCCTTTTTATGTAGGTTATGACATATATCCCTCCATTTATTGTATATCTGGGTATCTAATTTATTGAATACGATATATATAAACGCTTTCCGGAACGCTTGACCGTCGGGAGTTATATCCGGTCCGTCGATATTTTAGATCACTATCGGACATTGTGAATGCGATAGAAGCATTGTGACCTCGTGTATACATATTTAAATCCACTTTTGTTTGAAAGTTCCGGAGCGCTGCAATTAGGGAGTTCTACTTCATTATGAATGTATTACCTGTATTTCAAATGAGAAACTTTAATTCAGATATCAATGAATACCGTGAGTTTCTTTTACTCCTAAAATGAAAATACCAGACATGTGAACAACTGTGGCAGTTCAAAACTAATATATCGATGGATTTTGTAAAGCTTCCAGGTTTTCTTGAATTGTACCGTAACTCGTTGAAGCATGGAACACGTCACGTTGAATTATGTGGGCCGGAAAAGCCGAGGAAAGTGGCATTTCTCGGCATCCGGCCCTGATTTGTCTGATGATACGAACTCTTTTCTCATCCACATGTTGCTGCGACGAAACCGCGACTTGAAGAATCTTCGCGATCCAACCTCTTTGTATGTTCATTCTTAAGGCCTATTCAAACTCCACGTTGTTACAGATTAGGAGACTTGCCACAGTAGCGTGCGTTTGCGTGTCCTACTCTTGTTGGTCAAAATTGATATTTTTCCGTCAACGGACTTTTCTGTATTTGGAAAAAGAAGCTCAATGATGATTGTTGTTCAAAACTGCTAACGTTAAGGTGGCAACTTATGCACGATCTAACAATACTATCCAATTACGATCGGAGATTCCAGACGATAGCTCAAACAAAACCATTTCTTTCTCGAAAGCGAATCCTTAGCTCAGTATCCAAGCTGGCACGTGAACCTTGGTAAATGAATTATTGGAAGAGATATAGCTTTTTTTGCTAATTCAAGCATTATGCTCATGATTTAGGCAACTCATGGGTCCCGAGGCACCGGGAAATTTCAAAATAACGAATCAATCATCAAGGAGTTATATTTAAAACCCTACGTTGGATTGCATGTAAGGCAACGACCCCCTTTGATTTTTCTGATTTGATTTCATCGACGTCTTTTTTTGCTTGCCCTCATGTCTAACATCTCTTTTTTCGTTTTCGCAATTTTCTTTTTACCGCTCGTTCTCACTGCGTTGACCAGTCCTCCATTTTTTGATTATGATACTTTCTGGGTAGATCCGGCTTACATCGTGGACCATAAATACCCCGACACAACATGGGAGGCTCAACTAACCATTGCACAATGGGCCGATGATCTTGTTCAATATGGACCCTGGAGTATGCAACAGCTCTTTTTCAGCTCGACATTTTTTGACACCGGGTTTGTAGGCGTAATGAACAAATCAGTTACTCCACCGTCTGGGACCAAACATGACTATATGAGTTGGGCAATTTAGTACGCTCTCATGACTTCGCTCAAATTGTGTCTTTCAAACCATCAATGATTTAGCTGGTGGCCGGATTGCAGCAACGTCAGAAATACAACGGCCTTAGCGCCACAACAGAGTATGACATTTCAATTCAATAATCTATTACTTTAATGCTCAGAAACGACTTTTCGTGAAAGTTTGGACTGAATGTACATATGTTCAGCGAGATGGCGACATTAATCCGGATGTCAGGACAGTGGTCGATGATATCGGTGCATTCTTCAATCTTTCGGATGCCGTGTTCTACAACGCAGCGGCGTGGTCCTTTAATAAAGATAACAGCTCTTCGTCTGTATATTCTAAGAACGCCGGTAAGGACGTGGCGATTACTATGTTTTTGGTGGGATACTAATCCTTTTTCGTCAAGCATTGTATCTTGATACGTGGTTTCTCAATAACCAAACCAAAATGAACCCAAATCTCAATTATGCGCAAATGCACCGTGGACCAACCGGCCAGGTTGGAACCCAAACGGGCGTTTTGTGAGTCTGAAACCGGATCAATGGAACTTTAAAGCTGAACATTTGAACGTAAGGGATCTCCATTCTCTCACGAAAGTTGTCAGCGCCGTTCAACTCCTCCGCATGGAAAATAATACAGATTGGACGGATGATATGCATAATCAGTTTATATCATGGGCTCAGGAATACATTACGTGGCTGGAAACGGCAAAGATTGCGGTCAAAGAGAGTCAGGCAACCAAGTGAGAGGTTTGATTACGTTGAACGAGCTGTCGCCCCCACATTACTTAATCTATTCAAAAGTAATCATGGGACATATTATTATAATCAACTAGCCGCCTTAAAAATCCTGATTGGTGATCTATCCGGAGCCAAAAATGCTACGGAGACTTACTTCAATAACCAATTTCAGAACCAGATTATCGCTAGCGGTGAACAGGTTAGTTACCCCCTAATAACCGCATGCGAGAAATTCTGAGGGCAGTTGCGTAGCCTTTGGAAGCCGCTAGGACGAGGCCTTTTCATTATCGGTTCTATAATGTGGCCGCAATGGTCGTAAGTATCTCCTTAAACTGGAGGACGATAGTTGAGTGATGACACACCAGGTCAACGCTCAAATTCTGGATTACTTGGATCCATCTGCGAACGCATGGAATAGAACGACAGCCGCCGGCGCTACTATTCAAACAGCTCTCGATTTCATACTTACTGTTAACCCAAACGCTACGGGAGAAGAGGATCAGCTGCCAGAATTTTATCCTGATGTAGCGTCAATCGCAGCGGCTTATGGAGATCCAACTGGCAAATATGTACACTATTTGTCTTCTGGAGATCCTGACTATGCATCTCAACCGTATTTCTTCTGGGCTCAGCCGCTTGCAGGAGGTCAGTTCAGATTTGAATTTATCGGTAGCTCAGATTGATTTAAACATGAATGGTTAGGTTCTCCGCCCCCTAATTCGACGAACTCAACTGGTTCGAGTAGCGGTCGTAAGAACACGGCTCTGGCCAGCTCGCCAAATTCTCCAATCCTCTCAATATTGGTGGCTATCATTACTATCGCGTCGATCCATTGGTTCTAGCAGACGCCTTGACACCTCGGCATATCAGCCTCAGTATCGAGTCTCTCATCGCACATGTATTGTCAAACTACGCGCAAGCTTTTTTACTGTATTATCTATATATATATTCAAATTTGGATGAATCACGGCATCACTTTTCATGCAGTCAATACCCTTCAATACCCCTGGCTACGGGTTCGTGGATTTTCCGTGCTTCTATCAAATTCTGGCTACTTGTCTTCCCGCTTCGGTTCCCACTGTGGTAAAACGTTGCCTCAAAACAGAGTCTCTCTTTCCTTTCAAAGAACTATATCAGGACGACTAGTGCCGTAATTTACCCCTGCTACCCTCGTGACGTGTCTGGCGCACGCGAAGTTCATTTCATTCGTGTTCTCTCAAACGTGCATCGGGGAGCTAATGAAATGTAAATGTTGATCTCGGTTAAATAAACTGAAATCATTAAAAAGGGGGGTCTATAAGCAATTCATTGGGGTTTCTTATTCCCCACGTTAACTGCATTTCTTTAACAATGCGCTTCAGAGTTGGGAATCTGAAACAAGTTACGCAGTTATTTACGGGGGCGGGCTCTTTTTATCTCTTAGTTCAAAACGTTCATGCTGCGTCGTCCAGTCCAGATGCCGCAATCCGGACGACACATGCTCCAACAGCTACCTCAAGCTCCGCATTTTTTGCAACCCCTCCGGCGTCTTTGAATGTTCCTGCTGACTTCACAGCGGGCCTCCTGTTCTCCACCGATTTTCTCAAAGAGTTTTTCCCTGGGTTTGGTCCTACTCAGACTTCGGTTGAGCCCCAACCCAAAATCACCGACCCTGTTGTGAGCTCGACACATTCAAAGCCTGCTAAAATTGTATCTGAGACTTTGCTTTCAGGCTAATACTGTGTTCCCTCTCGATCTGACCAACCCTGATACAATCCCGACTGCGAATTTCGATGATCCTGTTGTCTTACCCCCATCCCTCTTGACCAATTCAGACCCCGTCATATCGCCAAAAGCCAATCTATCAACACCTGGTTCAATCGCGCTAAGGAATCAAGCTTTCACACAGATAACGCAAATTCTAAGCGATGTCTCCGGCGCTTTCACTTCAACTTGTAGTCAATGCGTTGCCAGTCTATCGGTGGCAAAACAACTTGCCTTGACGGCGCCTTGGGAAGTACCACCTTTACTTATCCAAATTTGCAACCTCACCAATTTCGATGGTAAATTGATTATGTCAAGAAGCTCCACAGCTAATACATTACTCCCACAGCCTTTGGAACCTGTGAACAAGAGTTTAGCGCCAATTCTGATGGGGGAATGGCTACCCAAGTGTTAGCCAATGCAGATGTCACAGGTCTTGATGGCCAAGTACGTTTCCCTGTTTTTGTTGTTACCTCCTGTTTAACAGTTTTTATCGCAGTACTTGTGCAACCGAGACGTGATTCCTCTTCGTAAAAGCTGTCCGCAGCCCCCACCTACCGATTTGACAGAAGTTCTGAAAACATGGTTCGCGACGCCGAAACCCGCCAACGCAGTGGCCCCACCTCCAAGCGGAAAGAAGCCACTTCGCGTGGTTCATCTTAGTGATTTGTAAGACTAATCAATCAATAATTTGCGTAGTGACGACATTGATATTGATGTACACTCCCGAAGCCATATTGATCCCCGTACGTGCTACTGCGACTTTTTGCATCAAAGCTGATATAGCTATCCGCCTTGGGTTTAGGATATACTATCGGCTCGGAAGCAAATTGCGATCAATTCCTTTGCTGTCGTCCAGGCTCGTTCACGTAAGTTGATATATTTCGGAAGGGACGAAGTTATGCCATATTTGAGCTTTTTCAGTACACATGTTCCCTCAGGTCAAATTTCTTTACCAGCACCCAGATTTGGCGCGTTCTTTTGTGACACACCGTGGATGCTGGCGAATGCTGTCATGCATGCTGTAGGTCCTCTCACGGGTGTCAATCCAGAAAACCCCAAAGGCACGTTCAAAACAAATACATATGCTTCTATCTGATTTTCGATCAATACCAATTATAGCTGAAAAACCGGTGTCTTTTACCATCTTCACCGGTGACTTGACTTCGCACGACAATGATAACCAATTGAGTCGCGCGTATGTCGAGTATGTCGAAAGTGCCGTCTACGAATTGTACAAGGAGTATCTAGGTGGTGGTCCCGTGTATGCTGCCATGGTATGAGTTGATTATTCAATTATTGAAGACGTCAACGAACATGAAACCTTGCAGGGTAACCATGATACTTGGCCCCAAGCATTCGATGCACCTCACAGCATTCAACCGGAACAACTTTCTGAACAGTTTGAGTGGGACTACAGCCACCTGGCAGAGTATGCTCAAAATTTATGTCCCAAAATTGTAAACGTTAAAACCCTACACAGCACTTGGGAAACTGAAGGGTGGATAACAAAGGATACCTCAGCTGTGGCCAGAGCGACGTAAGTCATGCACAACTCGAATGACGTTCGCTGACTTACACACTCTGTCAGGTATTCCGCGTATTCTATGGTTACGCCTTTTGGCTTAAAAGTTATAACGTGCGTAGGTTGATCGCGACTATTGAGCGCTTGAGCACCCCTGGTACTTAGCCAGCTTTTAGTCTAAACACCGATTTTTGGTATACAGACAAGTACGTCATCCATAGGATTTTATATCTGGTACTCATTCGCCGTACCTTGGGATAGTTGGTTTAAGTAAGTTGTGTATCTTATCGTATTTGCAGTAAAACGTATTGACTTTTTTTCAGTCTCATCAACGTACGTTTTGGCATCCTTGCATAGACATCAAACGTTAAGTTTTGGGCAGGTGTCAAATCCGGACAATAGTGGCATGCTTAGATTCCTCACTGACGAACTTCAAGAAGCAGAAGACAATAATCAACGGGTTTGGATCATAGGTCACGTTCTACCAGGTATATATCGCCATCCCTTCACCGCTGAAGTAGTCTGATCTTTATAAATTGTGTATAGGATGGGACGGAACAGACGCGTTTCCTAACCCCCCTAACCTGTTCTACCAAATTGTTGACCGCTTCTCGCCACATGTCATCGCGAACATATTCATGGGACACATTCACGACGAAGTCAGATATATATACTACGCGTGAATATGATTTTCAGTTCTATGTTTATGTGATGACTCAATAATGAGACAGAAATAACGCTACTGTCATGAATGCTGATACAGCGTTAACGACGACGTGGGTTGGAGGGTCTGTTACACCGTTATCTAATTTGAATTCTGGTAGGGTAAATTCTTTAGTTTCTGTTTTCTACTCATGAATTTGTACAGGCTTCAGCATGTATGAGGTTGACCCGGTTACGTTCGAGTAAGACATCGCCTGTTTTTGTAGCTCCCAGAAGTGGATATTTATCAAAATGTGGCGGCAGCATCCAGGAGGCCTACACTTGGTTCAGTAATGTTAGTTCCTTCTCTGCGTTAGATAAGGCGGCCGAAGTGGGCGCTTCGTGAGTGGTTTTTTATTTTTAGCAAATACAGATACCTTTCGCTAATATGACGTCAAAGATACCACTTTGAGTACAGCACTCGCGAAACCTTTGGCGGTGGCTTCGAATGGCCAGCCACAGCACCTCTGAGTGAGTGTAATCTAAATCACACGATGAATTTGAAATGCTGAGTTCTATGAAGATGCAACTTGGTGGCATCTCGTAACCGAAAGTGAGTTAATATCAGTTCTTTCATCGAAATGAAATGCATGAACAACGTACAGGCATGGAGCAAAATCCAAGTTTAGTTGAAACTTTCACTAGGAACCAAGGTCGTCAATCAGTCATGACAACTAATGTCCGTTTTTATGTACAACATTTATTCACTCTCGGTGACTAACCTTTCTCCTCAATAATTAGTGTACTTCTGCGGTTTGCCAGGAAGCGAAAATATGTTACATTCGTAGTGGATCCCCTCCAATTGCCGCTAGCTGTCCCAAAGGCTTTGGTAGCGTCCAATAGTGATGTCTATTGGCAATAAATATTCTTCAGTCAATATAAGCATGTGATTTTGATCTGGGTCTGCAAAAGTCGGACGAATCGAACTTCTAAAACAATGAGGCCCTCGTCAGGCTTGTCGTACTATTCAGTATGGGATATGCTGAGCTGGAAACTGTTGTTGTCGCAGCATGTTAGTAAATTGTCACAAAGCTTAAACGTTTTGCAATGATCTACAGGGCACGGGATCAATTATCTCAAACGAGAGGTGTCATACTTCTCCTATCCCTCGAGGCTTCTTAGTAATTAGTCCTCTGTATCCGATCCGCGATCACATGCATACCATGCCTCAAACTGGGGACATTCCCATAGATATTCTTGAAGATGTGCTTCCAAAGCTTGGCATCAACGTTCCAATTTCCAAAATTCTGAAAGCTGTCAATGAAGAACAGGCAAAACGTCACAGTTCGCGAGGGGCAATCAAACGTCATACGCGTGAGGTTTTATATAATTCAGGGGATTTTTTCATGTTATTAACAAACTAGTCTCTTAAGCGTCTTCGAATTCGAAACAAGAGTCCAAATCTGATATGTTGGTGAAAGAATCTGAACCTGGGCGCTCTCCAATTCAGCTGGCCAGAGAGTTTGACACATCCTTTCCAGATGGGAAGATGACACGTTTATATAGTGATGATGCACCTGTCGAGAGCCCTGCTGATCAATAATCTCAAACGTTGGAAGGCAAGATTTTCCATTCATTCGTGGTCTTCTTGTGTTCTGCGAGGTATACAGATCCTCATCGTTAACAACACAAAACCGTTCTAGATTAGTATTACGGCAGTAAACATAAATAAAATAGCACTACTCAGAAGTAATAGTAATCAGTATGAATCAGAGATGCAACATATTATACAATGGACTAGATTACAAACTGTCACGTTCAACATATCTTAGAAACGTGGAAATCATTCGCTTTTATCAGGAGATAAAGGAAACGTTGGTCGTCTCGGTGGTAGTGGCGGTTTCACAGAAGACTTTGGGATAATACTTGGAGATGAATTATGTCCGAAATCGCCATTATCTCCTGTCGCTGTTGATGTAGAAGTAGGTCCCACTGTGTCTGATGATAGTTCGTCTTCGCTAGCATTGCTGACGGTCGACGGTATTCGTGAAAAGGCGGTGGGCGTATTTCTCCGGGCAGGTAAAGGAGGGGCTTTGCGAGCCGCGTCCTGTTCGACGACTTGTTTCAATGCATGAGAAGCTGGTGAATCTGGTGAGGCGTCTCTCTGAAGAACTGGAGAGGGACTATGTACTGGTCGATCGTTTTCAGCAGATTGATTCCGAGGAGGCAATGGCGGCGGTGGCGAAGAAATAAAATCGGTAGACGTTGGCGTAACAGTCGGTTTCATTTCCTCGTGGTCCTTAATATCGGGTACATTGCCCTTGAACAATCTCCGAACTGACTGTATGCCACCTAACGTCGGAGTTGACAAGGGTGGTGTAGGGGTAGATGCTTCGTTAGATTTGGTTTGCGACGCGGCAGGTTCAGAACTTAAGGCCATTATATCGTTCCTATGGCTGACATGTATTCCAGGTATAATCATCGTAGCAGCTCTCGGTTGGTCGCGGATGGGGACTGCAGGAGCGGCTTCTACGTCTGGAAGACTGTCCGATACGTGACCAAAACTAGGAGTCCGCTGTCGTTCAATATGCTCTCGCTCTCGAGGTGGAGTGACAACATGTGTAGAAGTGTGAAGTTCGGTCGTGGTACGTGGTGCAGAAGGCGAAAGGAAAGATGCAGGTGCCGCCGCGTTGGATCCATTATTGGGAGGTGAGGCTTTTCGTGGCGTGTCTGAAGTAGTGGGTGTGGACAGTAAAGGTAGTGGTGTTTGCGAAACTCCAGGAATATCAATAGGTTTTGTTCCAATACTTCTGGCGGGACGCAGTTGCTCCCCGTCGTCGAGCTTCGGGACTGAAGTTGCTGTCGAAGCCAATGCTCGCTCCTTCTCCCGGGCTTCAACTTTCCGCCGTACTTCAGCGAAGCTCGTTCTCGTAGCGTCCTTATTTCCATCTTTTTGTCCCCACAGCTCCCCATGATCCGCATCCAACTCCCAGTCACCCTTTACATACTCTCGAGCCTTATTGTCGACCTCTTTGTTGTCCGATTTACGAAGACCACCTCCCCAATTCACATTAACACCCCATTTCTTCATAGCTTCTTTTTGCTTTTCCGCCATAACAGCCCCTCGAGATTTGAGAGTAGCCAACAAAGATCCTGAAGCCGTATTTACGGCGGGGTGTGATGTCGTAGGTACTGCTACTGGCGATGATAGGGGTGAAGAGGAAGGAGCCGAACGAGAAAGACCAGATGCTAACACGCTAGACTCAGATGAAGAAGCCGTCGACGGGTCAATCGCGGTCTCAGAGACAACACGAGAATTATGCGATTGCGCCCTCCGTATCGATTGTCTTGTCTCCTTCGCTTCAGCTACAGGTGTAGTATCTTCATCCGTGACCACCACGTTGATATCTGTATTCAAAGACGAGAAAGACCCGTCTAAGCTCTTTCCTCGTTTATGTGCCGCCGAAGCAGAGGGTTCGGGTAGAGAGCTAACTGTGTCAGAATCCTTGCGTCCGAACCATGCTTTCCTCTTGCGCAAGCTAAGTAGAGTCGCTTCAACCTGTCCCAAAGAACTACCTCCATCTGAATCCGATAAAGAAGCTGCGACGAAACTATCATTGGGCACTTTTGAGCTATCGGTGTCCGACGCGTCCGAAACAGCAGTAGCGTCCGAATAACTTGAAGCGCCTTTCAAAGCAGAGGCTACAACTCCTCCAGCATGCTGTTTAAATGCATCGGCAAACAATCCACCACGTGTTTCAAAAGAAGACGTGTCGAAAAAAGGAATGTCGTCCATATATGGTGAAACCACCGACTCTTGGATCT
Organism: Phallus indusiatus; assembly: GCA_027605045.1. Taxonomy (NCBI): domain Eukaryota; kingdom Fungi; phylum Basidiomycota; class Agaricomycetes; order Phallales; family Phallaceae; genus Phallus; species Phallus indusiatus. The sequence continues at coordinate 713,971 of JAQFWX010000020.1, read as the reverse complement.
AGTGAGAGGGCGATCAGCAACATGATGATATTGCGCGGAAACATGGTAAAACATACAACTTCTCGCAGTTTGCTTTCTATAACAGACAACACCATACTCCATTTGATTTGACGATCGCTGACGACAGGTTCGATAGTCATTTCCATTTGAGGCATTGTGGTGAAGCAATACCAAATACGATTAGTAGGAGGTCGTTTGATCTACGCTCAGTTATAAAGATGATAACTCTTATTTTAAAGTTAATGCCTACCTTGATTAGCAAGTTGCCCGATAGACGGCGTAATACAACCGCTAAAACCAGGCTGACTTCATAGGGTTTATCTTTCTCCGGGTTGTCTTTCTCTTTGTTTTTCCCGCTTCCCAAACCGAGTAAGGATAGAGAGGGCGTACTTGGTAGTGAGAATGTCGCAATCGCAGAAACGGTAATGCGAATTTCGCCACCAGGTGGAGCTTCGTAAGAAACGTCAACCCCGATACTAGCTTCGCCTTCGGGTGTTAATTCTTTCAACATGGGCTTGCTGAAGATTGGCGCAGCATCACCGGCCTCAAAGCTGCGAACAATTACCGAGGTCAGAAATGAGGGCTTTTTGATCTGTTAAAAATGGTCAGATGAATCAACAAGCATGGGAGGAGGGAAAGCCAATAGATACCTTGTTTAGCTTTTTCATGAGACGGGCAATGACCCAAGATTCTACCGCATTAGTGCCTTTCACAGCAAGAAAAAGTCTCCCCAGTATGGCGTTCAGCCACCGTGTTGGTATCAAGTCTGGCAGTGCATCGAGAGAGTTAATGAGTGCTGTATGACACCCATAAGGATAAATGGGTGCGGTAGGATTTTGAGCTGCCAGCATCGCTAAATACCAGTCTTCCATGACGGAAACAGACTTGAAAAACATATACCATGGCGACGTCAGAAGGAGGGATTCTTCTTCGTTCCCCGTATTCTCTTTGATCAGCAAAGCATTGCGCTTCGCAAACAGTTCTCCATCCAGAAAGTTACTGCTAGGATATATTGTGATGGCGCATTTGGTAATATCGATTGCGGCAGAGCATTCGGTCATGGGTTCGTCTTCATAGAGGTAGACAACACTACCTTTCAGGACTGCGTAATAAGAATCGTCGGCTCTACGGTGATTGCCACTGCGTGAGTCAAGTAAAGTCTTGACAATAGATATGTACGATTGCGATCCTGTTGGTTCGAATGTCCTGCGAACCGTGATCCACGATTTAAGGGTTGGCGGTTTGGGGTCGACGGAGGTTGTCGTTGGCTGTGCATGACGAGGATGGAGATTTGGCTGTTGAGGTGATTCTAAGATGTGATTCAAATAGATAATAGCGACGAGTATTAATAAAGGGATGAAAGTAAGACCTCCCAGAACATAGGCTAGAAGGAGTATGTAGAACATATGATGATGAAAGTCGGGTTACGCATTCCCTCCACGTGAATCTTTTCTGTGACACAGCGCTGTCACAACCAGGACGACAAGGCTGGCTTCGCTTCGTCAGTTGTTCGTCGGCCGGTATGAGGTCATGACATTAATTCAAATCTAATTCAAACAACGGCTTTAATACATCTTCAATTAGTTAGTCTTATAGGTCAAGAAAAATCCTTTGTTTTCCGTTTGGGAGTTTCAAATAACCTTATGTAAAGCCATAGACTTGGCATTCGGTGCGAAACAAGCGTTTCATTCTCATACAACGCTACCTTCCGCCGATGTGTAATGTCATAGATTGAAACCATTTACATAAACCTCGCTAATTTGTTTAGGTGAATACCGGACGCATCGATGCAAAGCTTCATCACATCGCAAACCCGAGACAAAAATATTAAACGAACAAACTATTGCCAAGTACCATGAGAAAACGCATTTGATATATTACAGTACCCGGCTTGAAAGAGGTTAAAGAAAAAAATAAACACAAATTGCGACATGACCGGAAGGTATTACAAGCAGAAAAACCAAGGGTATGTGAACAAATTTATAGGCAATAAGACATGAGCGCATTTTGTCCACCTTAGACTTCCTCGTCTTCATCTTCTGACTCGGTTTTCTTCTTTGGCTTTTTGGCACGGGGTTTCTTGGATTTTTTGGTCTCAGCTTCCTTCTTGGGCGCAGGCCGCTACGAACGAAGATTTGTTTCATCGCAATACGGGCGTATAATGATTTATAGCGAATTACCTTTCGTTTTTTCCCACTATCAATTTCTTCATCCTCTGGTTCATCCTCCTCGTCGGAGATTTTGTCAATTTCTTCTTCAAAATTTTCACCCTCTGAATCGCTTGCCTAAATATATCGAGTAGAATGAATCCTATCATTGCCCAAAGGAAGATCAAAAGCTTAAAAGCGTTACCTTTTTCTTTTTCGAGGGTTTCTTTTTGGGAGGTGCCTTTTCTTTAGCAGTGCTAGCTTTCTTCGGAGCCTTTTTCTTGGGGGCCTCTGCTTCATCCTCGTCATTATCGTCCTTCTTTTTTAATATTTTAGCTTAACAACGCCTTATTAATGAAAGTGAAATGTGTAGATTACCTTGGCCTTTTTAGCTTTAGACTTCTTTTTCGAGTCGGTTTTTTCTCCCCTTCATCCTCTTCATCTACCGCACCTTTCTTGGCCGTGTCGGGTATATCTTCGTCCGCAACGTGACCTTGCTCCCATGCCGCGAGCACCCGCTCTTTGTCGGCTTTTTTCAGTTCTTCATACCCGTCTAATTCCTCGACACTTGAAAAAGATGACTTGAAATTTCCGATAATCTTCTGAGTTACGCAACCCCAATGGCGCCATGCCCTAAAAACCAAAACACGTGCGCAGAGGGGTTAAGGTTATCAAAGAATCATAAAAAAATGATATGTACATTGACGTTCTCCCAGCAAATGTGACCGGTGTTCCGAGTCTAAGATCGCCCTTGTTGATGACGCTACCTGAGAAAAATTGAAACGAGTATTAGTATGGGCTTTAAGGCCTCGATGACAGACGGATAAACTTTATCCATCCATACCAGCACAAGGCTTTGGACGTAATCAACAATCCACATAAGCCGATTATCCAGGAGAAAAAAAGAAAAGAGAATATTTCTCGACATATCTTTACATTTGGCCCGACTAAGGGTTCCCAAGTCAGTTGGAACGCAAAAAAAGGCTTTATCAGTCTCGTCGTCACTTACCCCGATGAAGCATATTCAAGTCTGTACGCTGTAACTTTTTTGCCTTCGTCCTCCGACATTTTTAAGTATAGGATTGGGATCAAAAAGTTGGTCAAAGTCGATGCCCACGAATATAGGATGAAAGGCGGATGGCACGTAAGATGAGAAACGCGTAGTTGCGTTTCGGTGTTGTTATAGTTCGGCGGAATTTGAAATTTGGAACACGTCGGTGCTGTCACCAGTCCAAGTGCGAGTCAAAAGTTTCGACCTGTAGGAAAGATAAACAATAATTAAAATAGGCGGTTTATTTTGATCGCAAAATAAAACAAAATTTTCTTTGTTTCGAAAATGCAACAAAGGTAAGGTGTAGCAGTGTACAGCGTAGGTGGGCAAAAAGTCCCACATAAGAAGTGAAATTAAAATTTATTCTGGCCGTCAATAATAGTTTAAATTAAGGCCTAATAAGAAGAATTAAAATTGTTCTACAAGAAAGACTACCAAACGAAAATGTTATTAGACTGTAAAGCGCTGACTACGGTTCAAAATTTGGTCTGAAGTCATGAAAATAAGAATGATAGGCCCCTTGATCGAAGGAACTATCAGTCTTCAGATTGACAACGGTACTGATAGACTGAGACATGCTTGTGTAATTCGTGCCGAGATTGAAGGGGCTGCGAGATGTTTGAGCGTAAGAAAACGGGAGTGGAAAAAACAAAGAACCCGGGCTTACTCGATATTCAGTAATGCAGAACTATGTGTTTTGCCACCTAACTGTTGGTCATACTCTGGTACCTGCCACAGCGTTTCGGGGAGGATGGAAGGGGGATACTGTATAGGTACTCCATGATATATACCAGGCTCGGGCACGTTGGGCGAACAGGTGACAAGAGAAGCTTGAGTACTCTCAACACATGGAAAACGATATGCATCCAAAGCGGTGATTGATTGCGCATAAAAGTTCAAAGACTGCCGAGACATAATGCAATTTGGGTCGGGATTATCAATCATATCTAAGGATTTATGTTTAAAGGTTATATCTATGGAAGTATGAAATCAGTCCAAACCTATTATTCCTTTAGAATCCATTGTTAGTGTCTCTGTATCATTTGCAATTGCAGTGTGCTCCTTTTCACTGTGGAATTGCTCTTGAAGCATGGAAGAACTAGGCAAGGTCAGAGGTGTCATAGAATGTGCAGACGCTACAGGCTGGGAATGTCGTCGCGGGAACGATTGGGGTGTTTTGTGATACAAAGAGGTTGAAGCTGTTGCCTCTGTATGTGAAGATTTCCGGCGAAGACGATTCTTGGCAGACAGCTTAAGCTGTTCTCTCGAGCTATGATATGAAAGTTTTCGATGTACTTTGATTGGGGAATTGGGAATTTCTCCAGCGACAGGACTTTGTCCAGAGGAATAAACACAAAGAAACCCTCTCTCAGAACAACGACCACAGGTGGGTCTCGCACCCGAGCACTATTGTTTCGTGCTATTTGATTAATCAATGCAACAATAATCTATAAGGTTTTTTCACCTTTGCTTTCCTTTCGCGACATTTGTCGCATGCTTGACTGGTGCGCTGTCTTTTAAGAGGGGTGGGGCTTCGAAGAAATATGCATGCCCCGTCAGGTCCGGGAAGAGTGCCAGCTTCGTAACCTTCATAACCTGGACCCCAAGGAATGTGATAGGCTACCAAGTTCCACGGCGCATCTTCGGCCTCCTCATCTGGTTCTGATATGACAGAGCAGAGAGGGACACTTGATCGTCGCTGAATTAACGCGGAAGGAGAAGGAGGCTCCCAAACAGAAGAACCTGAGGAGGAGGAAACCGACGTTCGGTGTCGATTCGCGTACGATGAGTCAAGATTTGAAGAAAAAACCGCGTCCGTCTGTTGAATTCGATTATCGTCGTTCGCAGGTCGTCTCTCCGAGTCCAAGTAAAAGTCGCAAATATCTCCCTGCCATGACATTTCTTCCCGGCGCAAAAACTGGAAGTACGAATATTGTGTATTAGCAATTTAAAAGCATCAGATGAAAAAGGTATCTATACAGTGGCAGGACTTTCAGATGAGGCAGCAAGACTCGTGAAGAAAAGGGGCTCACAGTAATAGCAAATGCGAATTGGGGGAGAAGAACCAGACGAGAGGAACGATATATAAAGCGTCGGATGTATTATCAAAACGATTTGAATAGAAGGCTTGACGATATATTGGAATGATAGCAACGGGGTTCCATGACTGTATACGCTTCAAAGAATTCAAAAAGACGGACCCCTTGAGCGATTCCCAAATTACCCCTGATTTCTTAGCGTGGTTGACGACAGAATAGGCTCGATGTGAAAGGTATGAAAAAATAAATAAACCATATAGTTAAAAATATGACGGCATGTCCTGTACCCGCCGAAGAGCCAAGCTAATAGACTGCTCACTGTTTCGAAGCGCTTAATGGAACTTTTTTTTAGTTTGCGAATACTCCGAGTGCCTCGGGAAATCTACATAACTTTTTTTACTGAGAGATTGCATGTAGATTTTCAAGTGCCCATTACGCGAGAGTCAATCATTCTTTTGAGGTGACCTTGCTGAGAGTACATACTACTTACCTACCTACCCACCATGATGATTCGTGCTTAGTTCCAAGTTTTACTGCCTTAAAAGGCAACATGTTGAATTTTAAAGATCTCCGTGAGATGTTAAAACCTACACAAAGCCAATGATCCAGCAAGCTTATAGTTGATCAAATCCGTAGCCATTTCTTCATTACTTTGCAGCTTCTACGATGTCTACTCGGTCGGACGATTAATGCAAATACCCATTCGAGTTGACCAGTTGCGCTAAGACGTTAGGACACCAATCATGCAGAATTTCAGGTCTGGCATTCACCGCAGTCGGGATTCAAGAAAGCGAGGACAAGCGATCCATTCCAAGTGTCAGGGGGGGTGGGGCGCTGGAAAGTTCCGAGTGCCTTTAAAGTCAGATGGCGGCATCCCAAACATTATGTATGGTACACATTTGGGAAATCAACTAGGCTTGATACAGGTTAGAAGTCGTGAAGTTTGACGTCTTCACAAGGTCGATATGATAACCAATATTTTTCCATTTTTGGGCGTATAATGTAACCTGGGTCCTGCACTCACTGGAAAATCGGTTGGGCGCACGATAGGCCCTCGACCGTGGTAGCGGTAATTCAATCAGGCGGCTCGGAAGTAGGTCGCATGGCTATGTAGCACTATACTGAAACCGGCGGTGATAATCTAATGTCAGAGTGATATGCATATGGACGATTGCGGCGCGCAACTGCATCGCACTAAGGAATGTGCAGATATGGCTTTCTTCAATTTCATTGGCTCTGCTTCAGATTTCCTTTTACGCACAATAGTACGGACCGGGATTTTGAAAACTAAGACATACAACATATTGTTATAGCACGGCTGTTTGGCGCTCACTGACATTGACAATCATATGTTACCGAGAAACGGAAAGATTATCCAACATGACTGGTAGACCAATGAATTGAAAATGCGGGGGAAAGACAACAAGCTAGATATTGTTTCGCGTGAAGGGACTTCCTTAACCTTGTCTTTATAAGGCTATATTAATCCGACGAACTACCTTAGCAACAAGATTAAGCTGAAAAGCTTATCTTAATGGACTAGTGTTACTTATAGGCTTACCATGTATATATAGTATAGACGTGTGAGTCTCGTTCGAAACTACGTTTGTCATGGAAAAGGCTTTTTGCTATCTGTTAGTCCGTGGTTCAGCACGCTTAGACATTTAATTGCTTCCTTCGTCAGTTGGATTGATATACAGTGTACACAGCCAAAAATTCTGTCATGTCGGGCAGCTGTACACGTTATATAGATGTGTACTTGCCTTACTCTCATTACACTTTTATATGATCGGAAAAACAGACATCTTCATCGATGCCAAATGGCTTCACATTATGCTGTTTCTCGTTGAATGATGTGTAATTTGTTTATTTAGAATTTGTCTTGTTTACAAAGAATGAAACGAAAAAGTGCCAAAGAAGTTTCCAATTTTTATGTTGTGAGATTGTGGTACATAGATTCGAAAGACCCGACTAACCGAGGCCTACGTTGATCCTTCTACTACGCGGTCGTATCGGGTAAAGTGTGAGAGCCGCGGTGTTCAAGTCGTTATGTCCGAGGAATACTTAGCGTCGATCTTTCTTATATTTTTATCTCTCTTAATAATCAGAAAATCTAGTAGTATAAAAGCTTCAAACTGTACTTACCTTTATCTTCGTGTATAGATCTTTTCTTGTCCACCTATAAATTCCTTCCTTATTTGGTAGTTTAACGCCTCCAGCGCTTCGTCAGCTGAAGACGTTCTCACATAAAGTTAGATCTCCCTTCCCCTGTATATCAGTCGGACCAATCCTACGGAAAAATCTCAATGGAACATTTGGTAGTTCTCTTTTAAGCGATCATATGTACTTCATACAGAAATATATGTATCGCTATTCTACAGATTACCTGACAACTTGGACGAGATATAATCCGATGCCAGGGCACACTGTAATTGCCAAGGGAAAGTAACTTCTAAGTTAGCGAGACGTAGAAAACACGATTCATATACTATGAAGCAAGGTTCTAATCAAGCCTCAAGAGGAGGCCTGAAACGGAGCTATGCTGTGAGTATGTAGTACTGTTATTATAATAACTTTGGGCTATATTCATTATCTATCACACCAGGTGGAACACATTATTGACTTCGCAATCGACAAAATGATTGCAGCTTTGGCGATTGTTAACTTTGAGATATATGCATAGCCTCACCGAAGAAATTATGTTTGGCAAAAAAAAGGAGGGAACTACAAGATTATTCTTAACGCGGCATATGCCACGTTGTATTCCATTCAACTTTGTGAGTGGTAACTAAATCATTTCGCAGCCATAGGATTCTATATCACGGACTCAACTGTGTCGAAGATAAAATTGTATCAGTGATATTATATTCATAAGACATAGTCGTGCTAAACGTTAAAACACGATGAGTTTAGGCTGTATCAGCTCGTTACATAGAGGTCTTAGAGACCTCTTATAGATGAATATTCCGACCTCTCATAAAATTCACCTTCTTGGTCCTTTGATAATTACTCTTCAAGGTAGGTTGATTCCCCATGAAGAATGAGCTCCGTTCGGAAAACTTGGGAATAAAATGACGGTATTTGTTCAGTGCAAAGATCGACGCCGGCACGAGTACTATTTCACAATAACCGCTTCTACTAGTACAGCATGGCGATACACAACCAACAATATCTGTAATGAGCATAATCATGACGTACTAAATTAACGACACGTGCTATTACGATATTTAGCTCCCTACTACGCGACTTTTACTAGTACGGCTTGAACGATTTGAATATGTTCTCTTATGGCTTTTGTTTTGATTTGAGCCGCCATTGTAAACGTCTCTATGTTTCAACTAGTCTACATAAGAGAACATTAACATGATCATCCTGGTATACGCAGAGGACTCTGACCAGTGGCAAGTAATAAACTACCACTATTGTTTACTTGGAGAGTTCTTTCGCATGGCCCGTTTCATCAAGTTGTGTGTATCAATAGCGAAATGATTAAAATATACGAGTAGCATCCCATAACGGCAATGGTCTACCAGATATCTTCTGGGACGACGGTGCAAATTGAAAAGTCAGAATTGAAGTTCAAATGTCTTGCTTTTTGTGAGACTCGTGCGTTGTGTCGATGAAAACAACTACGAATGAATCTTACAAGACGAAAACAATGTACATAATATATTCCATCCTAGATTGAGCTCAAATTGTTCTGTCGGACTTTAAGAAAATATATTGAGCACTAAGTAAGCTGCAATGATGACGTTGACCAATCGTTCATCGCCATTCTTTGACATGTCCCATTCATTGCGCTTCGGCTAATCTTGAAAGAGAAAGCTCCCTGAGACTTTCGATTTCGACAATTCGACTACAACAATCACGCGTTAGAAATACACAGAACATACACGAGTCCTCCTCGTAAGTTTTGAACGTACGTATCCCTAGGATTATTGTTGATTGTGTCAGTTCATTTTCCAAAGACGGTAACTTGTATTGTTCATCCCTTGTAATACACGACCCCGATACGCCCGAAATTAGCTCGACCACTTTTATGGCACATGGTATCCTGACAAGTCTGAGTCAGGCAAACGTCCTTGGCTTTTCCTTTAGTGGTTCCGCACTTCACTGGATTTCCTGCTCTAAAATTTTCCTTTGACATTGCCAATTCATACGACAGTTCCGCGAGATGCCGGACATTCCTGATAGGGTTTTAAGAATGTTGTTTGCGCATACTTCTGCATACGTTTAACCAAAAATGCAGCATCAGCTCCCACGGTGTACGTAATGCTCTTTGAAATCAAATACGACTATGGCAAAAACTTCCTTCTTCCTTATCTCATCTAAGACCCCCAACGTAATCTGTGGCTTTAGGATGAACCAGCGTATAAAAGAAAAACTTCTCGAACGAGTTCCAAGCATCTGAGGATCGTACTACTCTTTGTCTACATCACTTCTACACCGAAAATGCCCAACTTCAAACCTTTTGAGCGGATTGACAAGGAGAATGCTCTTCTCCTAGTCGTCGACCATCAAGTAGGATTATTCCAGCTTGTTAGAGATTATACTCCCGATGAGTACAAAAACAATGTTCTCGCGCACGCTGCACTAGGAAAGATATTTGGTTTACCTACCATATTGACAACAAGCGCGGAACATGGCGAGATTTCGGAATTTTCTTTTTTCCTTTATTATTGACTCTGACTATCGTATCCTTAGGCCCCAATGGACCTCTTCCCAAGGAAATAATCGAAATGCACCCGAATGCCCCATTTATCAAGCGAAACGGGGAAGTTAACGCCTGGGACAATGAGGATTTCAAGAAAGCCGTTCGCGCGAGTGGCAAAAGGCAAATCATTTTAGCTGGTATTGTGACAGATGTGCGTGATCGTCGTGCATCAACCTTAACTATTAACAACTGAACCGTCGTGAATTCAGGTCTGCACTGCTTTTCTCGCTCTTTCCCTTGTGCAGGAAGGATACATTGTTTATGCAAACGCTGACGCCTCTGGGGCGTATAGTAGGAGAATCGCAGATGACGCAAACAATCGCATGAGAGACGCTGGGGTTCATGTTGTATCCATGTTTGCAATTGCTTGCGATCTTATGAGGGACTGGAGAAACACGCCTGGAGCCCTTGAGCTTCTCCCATTCTTCGACCAGTATGTATCAATCGCGCAAATTATATACGTATTGACGATCTGCAAAGGTACATGTCTGGATATGGATACCTTGCTCGCGGTCACGCTGCTGCTGTGGCCAGTGGGGACCTCCAACCCGGGGAAACCCAGTAGGCCTCCTTGGTGATATTCGAAGTTCAAGTCAATGTATTTCGAGAAGAGCAAATTTTAATCCCGAAATGAAGTAATACACGCGATCTTCTTTTTTTTTATTGTGACCGTAACCCACCTCAAGTTCCTTTTAATTAGTCAGAGCTTCGAAGAGGTGAAATCCAAGGGTGTATGATAATTGTATCTGGTGAGCTAAGGGTTATACATATGTCTTTGAGGTATGTGTAGTTGTATTGGGAGGAGTGAAAGACGGAAAGAGAAAGAAAGAGAATCAATAGCAAGGCGCGCGATGCTTTCAATTAACCGCAATGGTAAGCCCCGAGAGATACTTTGATGGTTTATTTCTGCATTTGAAACAATGGATCCCTCTTCTTCGTTTCATATTAAATTGAGCACTTGAATACAATTCGCTCAAGCCAGCGATTGAGGTTGAAATTTTCACGACGGGAAACAAGAAAAACCCTTTGTTTGAATTGTACGTCAATAATTCACTGTAGACAGCCTTCGACAGCGTTGGAAAATATTGTCCTGGTAGGAAAGAAACAATAGATTCAAGTTCAAGCGTAACTGAATGCGATGCAATGTGATGTTTCGTGATAATTGATTTTCTATTTTTAGAAATAAGCGTAGGATCAGTGAAGAGCTAGCTGATTTGGTAAGCTATTCTTTGGGTTCTTAAGCGGACAAATTTAACCGGTCACTTGCGCACGTTCTCCTCGGGACAGGAATGTTTGTCCGTCATGAGAGTACCCTTTTAATCCTGATTTACGGATGTAGTCCTTATCACTTATTTTATACCTGAAGGAGATAATAATGGAAACCGAAGTTGCTATCGTTACTCCATATGCACGCATCGTGGAATTCATACATTTCGGGTTTATGGGTGGGCAGGGGTAAAGTAGCCATGCGAATGCAGACACATGTGAAGATTAGGGTTCCAGGTCATCAGCTACGCGAATGGATCTAAAAAGTGACTACTGATAGATTGTTAGATGGGGTTGGGATGACTGATGGGCGGCGCCGCCCTGTATATATGTGCCTGCGTTTGCTATCATTTCTGAAGAGAGCTGGCAGTCCCTTCCCCCCAGTCCCAATTCTCCCCCGTTCCTCCCTCTCGCCCCATAGCTCATGATGATGATGACTTCAAGGATTTATCTTCAACTCATCACGCTGTTTTGCTTGTTTTGTGCAAGTAAGGCGTTCTATATTCCGGAGAGTAAGAGAGAATCGATAGGTTCTCTTCATTCGCGAATGTTTGGACATGGAGGACTGAGGCCCACACTTGGCCTTGAACCGTCTACGTATGCCGTCAATCTGACTGGGAGAGCGGTCAAGCCGTCCAATTCAAGTGCGAACTCTTCACTGCCAAATTTCGTGGTTTACAGTGACAGATGGACGTCAAACGTCGGCCCACCTCCGGTTTCTGAAGTCAAGGTTTACTTTTCATCAAACAATTATAGTCATCTATGTCTGATACATTTCATTTCGAAAAGGGTTTCAACGTAGTGTATGTCGTATTCATTGCTTCCTTCTTCCCGAGGGTGATAGTACAGCGCTTCCATATTCAATCTCATCTTTTCCGCCCAACTTTGATGTGTTTCTAAATCTTTTCCATGCTACAGTGCTCTCGCATTTTTGCTCGTCAAAGGTCCCTTTGACAAGTCGTTGGAATGGGTAAACATGTCTCCGGCTCAACGCAACTCCACCAAGAAGACATATCATTCCAAGGGTATCAAACTCATCGTCAGCGCGTTCGGCTCGACAGACACACCGACGACCGACGGGGTGGACCCTATTGCAACAGCGAATAAGATGGCTGAATTCGTAATTCAGTACGGTCTAGACGGAATTGATGTCGATTACGAGGTGCGTTCAATGGCGAATTTGAACGGTAGTACTTCCACGCAATCTTGGTAATTTGTTATCTCATTCTATAGGATTATGAAGCGATCAATAAAGGAGATGGTAAAGGGGAAGCATGGGTCATCAGCTTTACGAAACAACTCCGAGCCAGATTGCCCAAGGGCAAGTATATTTTAACGCACGCTCGTACGGTCTAACCTATTTTTTCTTTCTTTTTTTCTCGCATCTTATTCTTCTTTCAGCGGTAGCGCCTTGGTTTTCGCCTGGCCGTTTTGGTGGAGGAGCCTACTTGACTGTCCATAAAGAGGTGGGGGATCTAATTGATTGGGTGAGTTCGATTTGAAATGGTCGAGAAGGATAACTGAATAGAACTTCCAACTTGCAGTATAACATACAGGTGAGATTATTCTGCGTAAACGGTTTTGTTTCTCAATATTTTAATTTCTTTGCAAAATAGTTCTACAACCGTAAGTGATCATGTACACACATCATATGCCTAATCTTTTTGGGTGCATGTATAGAGGGATCCAGCGAATACACGACCTGTGAAGGTCTAGTTTTCCAATCCTCACCGTCCTGGCCCCAATCGTCTCTTCTCGAGATTGCCCATAATGGCGTACCTATGCACAAGATAGTCATCGGTAAACCTGGGAAAGCGGATGATGCAAGTAATGGATTCATGTCCACTAATACGCTTGCCGGTTGTCTGAATCAGGCTAAGAAGCAAGGGTGGAAAGGTGGTGCGATGACTTGGGAGGTAAGTCTTACCTTCTTGGGATGCTTTCCCTGCGTATCAGAGCAGAGTTTTTGATGCTGCGATTGTTAGTACCCTGATGCAAACACGACTTGGATCAATCACGTCAGGGCCCAGGCTTTTCCGGAGTCTGCATCCTGATATGTATTCGGAAGGGCACCCTGAAGGGTTTTATTATGTATTCACGATGCTTTAAATGGCAACCCACGACTTAGATATATCTATTGATACAGAACCTGTGTAGAGGGTGGTTATAGATATTTAGATGACCACGACAATGATGTATGTTGAATACGACGGAATAGATGTTTTTTTCTGGTATTGTTGGTTTTATATACTCAGGTGCGCCCGAAAGAAAACAGGAATTTAGTATAGTCCAAAGCATTGTGCAAATACATGTCATTTTTACATATACACGATTCGGAATGACCGATAACATAATGATATAATAGCAGGGAGTAGGGAAAAAAAATCTAACCATAGTGATGTTTACGAAACACTTAGCATGAGTTGGAATTTTGTTGTTGGTGTTGACGTTGCTGATAGAACCAAGATTCGACGCCAGGAACAAGGGTTGTCAGCGCGATTTCATCATCTACAGTGTCGACGCAACACTCTTGTTGTTGAATATTTAAATGCCGCGCGCGGTCCTCAAAAACTGCTTCGTGCAAGTTTAGTAGTAAGCGCGAGGTAAAAATGGAGTGTAAAACGCGCTGCAATCTAGAAGAGTAGCGAACCATTTCCTTGTAGACCCAATAAAAGTTCCCAAATGACTTACTGTAAAAACGGGGGTACGATATCGGACTAGTAGAAAATGACAGGTTAAAGAAGCGGTTAATTTATCTAGAATGTTTTTTGATTGACATACGTCACGAGCGATGGTGGCAATGTTAATGACGGAGAAGATAATGAGATATAGGTAGAAAACGATGCCTGCCCCGAGAAAGAGCTAAGTGGTAAAAGCCTGAACGTGATATAAAGCAGTGAAAGACACACCGTCGCGGTATAGTGTGGTGATGAGCTTGGAAGGGGTATAACGTACTTGAAAAATAATTGAATAGATGCGGATCCAATGATGGGCTAGTACGCACAGCAAGGCCAAGTTTTGTACAGCGTGAGAGCCAACATCACTAAATAAATTGTTCAGCAAACTATTGATAAAGAACCTTTCGACGTACGTGACTCGAAAACAATGATGAACGAAATGTCAATATATAATTTTTTATCTGGCAGGCTGGTGAGAACGCATGTCAGAGATGCCATGTTCGGAAGCACGGCTAGAATCAATTGGAGTTGTATTGTATATAAGGACATGAAAAACACACACACACTGACAATTTTTTGCATTCGAGGCACGCCAAATGAGAAAACAGGAGGGCGCAATGAGTACAAGGGCCAGGATACAAGACGCAATTCCTAAGCGTTTACTTCGACCCCATACCGCCCATGTTCTAAACCCGACAACGACTAGTGATAAAACAATACGAATATGTTTTTTCTAATATTCAATAGGGACCACTCACGCTCGGCGATAATTATACCCAGAAAGAGAAACCCTTTATGCCGCATAAAGTTCGGTACGGGCGGATAGCAGAGAAAAAGCTTACAGGTATACGTTTGTAGCAGTGTTCGACAAGATGAAGGGGAGAGGGATGATGGACCGCTGTGGGCTTTTGCAAAATTCAACATTAGTTTAACTCGTGTGGCAGGCAGGTGAAACAAAAAAGGATGTAAACTGACTATATATTATCATGGCGCCATCTACGAGAGCAGGATATTTTGTGAGGAAGTAGAGAGCTTTGCCTATGCTCCATGGGGTTGGCCAAATATACTCAGTTTCGGAAGCAAATGTGAGAAGACAGTCGTATATCTAGGATTAGTTTTTATTGAGGCAAAGATCTAAGAAAGGAAATGGAGGGCTCCATACCAAAGCGCAATAGCTAACGACTGTGTTTACGTCCGGTAAGTTGGAGATCTGATATGAAGCTAAAAAAAAGGCTTACGAGCCCACGACTTTTGAATTCGGATGAGAGAAATCAACTTGTGGATCAAGGAAAGAAAGACAGGAAGGACGCACGGTGAGATCGCGAGTTCGTTGATACTCAGTGTTGCTGCTCATGACGGAGAACCGCGTTGGTTATTAGATTACGACTTGGGTAAAAGGGAATAAGACGAAGAGATTAGCACCAAGCATAAGAAGAGATTGTTCTTGTACAGAGAGAAGATAAAGAACTTTTGTGTGAGGTCTCAGTTCGCAAGTGATAATAATTGCGATCTTGCTTCGCAACAAGGCATAGCTCGGGCTGGTGTGAAAGTGATGATGCCGGGATAGAAGCCCATTTCCATTGGCCGGAATGACCGGGTGAAAGTGCCCTTTGGCACCAGTGAAGATGAGCAACAATTGAGTCGTTGTATATTCAGATATCTGAGGTGAGGATGTTAAGGGCAATGTTGATCATGTGTGGCGCATGAATGACAATGACGACGAGACTATGATACTGACTGATATTTGAGATATTAGATATTATTTTTATACTCGGAAGATGGATGTAGACTGAGATGTGTGTGTGCAACAGGATCAAATCATCCTAATTTCCATAGAATTCTGGAAGTGAGCGCTGACTGTGAAATTTGAAGATCTCAGGCTGGGGATTGGATGGCAATGATGATGGTGACGATGAATGATGAATATTGAATGATGATGATGATATTAGTTGCACTTTGACCATCGACTGACTCCACACGAACTCCCCCATGGATTCGCAATCTCGCCGTCCTCCTCTCTCCATCCTTGTGCCCAGTTTGAGTTCGTCGTCTGTTGTTCGGCCAGATCTGCCCTCTCCAGCCAAGCAGAAACGGTTGTTTCCCATCGCTTGTCGAGTCGGTAAATCTCCTCTTTTCTCTCATTGCCACAACATAATAATACTATTACAGTTCCAACTGATCAATGGTTCACTACTCGAATAGATAGAACATGGAGCGTCAAGGATTTGAAGGTCTGGTTGCTGTCCAAAGCATTACCGTCCGATGTCCTTCCCCTTCCCCCTTCCTACCGTCCTTCTTCTCCCGTTACCTTCGCTGCTGCCCCACCTACCGCTACTGAAGTGGCCACTGCAACCCCGTACTCCTCCACAACACCATCACCCGACGGCATCGCCATTTCAGAGGCCACCACCATCACCGGTGATGACGTCCACGACGTGCCGTCTTCCGATCGTCCAGCTCGCCTGGGCGGCCGCGACCTCCTCCTTATCCCTCACTCAGCTCCTCCACCTCCACCTCCTCTTTCCATTCCATACTCTTATAATACTGGCGCACCCGCAATTTCAGGTATCGAAGCTTTGAAAAATAGACATCCAGCCCCTTCCGTCGTCTCCCATGCCTCTCCTCCGGAGAACTCGGAATTCGTTCAAAACGTGCTCCGAATCGCGGACAGATGGTCCTTGCACTCGTTTTCTCTGGTTTGTTCTCCTCTATCTCATACCACATACTAATCTCATTTGGTGCTTATTACAGGGTGGCATGCTATTGACTGATGCCTCTCCGCTCTCCGAATACTCTCTCAATCCACACGAATTACTCGAACTACATCGAGCCGGTGCTTATGTTCCTTTGCCTAAAACTGCCCAACCATCTCTTCCCAATCCCATGTCCTTCCCAGTCGATATAGGTACTCGCACCGCCAGTGCACGCGCTGCAGCATCCGCGTTTAGACCCAAACCAGAAAAACCACCTACTAAATCCAAGGACAAACCCAAAAACAGGAAACACGCTCTCAAGTCAGAAGCGACTAATATCATAACCCCATCTTCCTCTTCCTTACATGGCAGTTACGCGTATCATCATGGCCAACTCTCCTCGGCCACCTCCAGCGAATGCGAGTCAGAGCAAGAGGTCGAAGAATTTGGAGAAATATACGGATCTCCTTATGCACAACCTTACTTTGATGGCTGGGCTATGGTATTGCGAATTCGCGGTCTGTCTCCTTCCTCTAACAAGAAAGGTGCCGACAAGGGTAAAGGACGTGAAGAAGAAAACGGCGTTTCAAGGTGTGAAACTGCAGACCCTCCAGGACTTGGTTCAAGTTCGTCTGGCACAGAATCTTGGAAAAAGATGTGGGTTATGGTACGAGAAAATCGTATAAGCATTCGACGCCAAAGAGAGGATGAGGATGAAGAGAGATGGTTTATTGGAAGTTGCGTCGGGCTATATGGTACAGTATTGATTTCTCATGCACATGCAATAATCAAACGCGTTCACTTGTCTAGGTATTGATAAACTCAAGTATCTTCTGGGACACGATCCGCCTCAAACCAATCCCGTTCGCCAACATCACCGTACTCAAGCTTCGACACATCAGCATCCTCCGTCTGAACCCCTGCCTTATCGTGTATCCACCAACTCCAGTCGAAAATCAGCTAGACCAGGAAAAGATCTAACCATCTGTGCCAAATTTACCGGAGATTCAGGAGGAAGCCGATGGTTGTTTCTCCGAGCACTAGACTCGCAAAGTAAGTGGGCGGCAGAGATTATCAGTCCCGTAACTAACCTTGCTTTTGAACCAGCGCACGAACACCTACTTCGTATCATTCATAGACTGGCTTATACCTCTCCTCTACGTCTTCACTCCATCTACCCTAACCCGCTTCGTCATTCAGCAACGCAGTCTATATCCCAATCCCTTTCTCAAAGCGTCGACTTCCCTCCACTATCCCCACTAGGTCCCCACCAATATCCTCACTTCCGACCCACGACACACACAATGCGAACACTACGGACCGAGTTCCTTCCAAATCCAATTCCACATCCTTTAGCGTTGAGTTTCAGCGCTCCTAGCCCTCTGACAGGTCAAGATGACGCCAGCGACGAAGATTTACCTATCGTTGGGAGTGGGAGACGAAGAAGCTTGTTCGACACGGCTAGTTTTGCTTCTGGCGATGACGAGCTGTTTGCAGATGATGATTCGGCTTTTAGTGGTTCTCATCACCATTCCCATTCCCATTATCACTACCACGCCTCCACCACCTCGTCTTTCGCTCCTTCTTCGTCTTATGGAATGGGTCTCGGAACGGGTATGGGCGTGCGGTTTCCAGAGTGGAGAGAAGAGGTGTTGATACGCGCTGTTAATGCTGGTTTAACCGGTGGTCTTGGGATGGGCGGTTTGGACCGACGGGAGTACGTGTCTCACGATCGTCGTCATCTGCCAGGAACGGTCAAGTCGGGAGATCACAAAGACGATGACAACGACGAAGAAGAGCGAGAAGACCATAACGATGCTTCAAACCCTCGTCGTGATAGTCTCGGTGTTGACGTAGTAGAATCACGGCCACCTTCCCTTCCGGGAACTAGCCGGACGTCAAGCTTGAGTGAAACGGCTGTAACAGACTCGGTTATTGATCAGACTGCGTTAGGAGTGCTGGACGATACGGAGAGCGATTCTGATAGTGAAGCTGGTAGCGAGAAAGAGTGGGATGGGTGGGCGTACGATCTTGACAGGTTGAAAGGTATCAAGTATCCGAAACCGTTGGCCACGCGAGTAAGCAATCCAGGTGTAGGTGCAGGTGGTGGTGGTGGTGGTGGTGGTGGTGGTGGTGGTGGATCCGATGAAGATTATGAACATGTTCAATATCCATCAAGTGCCGAGAAGAAATCCCGAAGAACGACGGGTCGTCGAGACCGTGCGAGAACTATTGTTGGAGCGAGTGTTGTAGGTGTAACACCGACGCCTATGCCCACGCCTACCGCAGCATCGTCACCTTTAGGAGCGGGTATGGATTTGTTCAGCACGCTTGCTGCTTTTCGGATACAACCGAATCCTTCGAAACAACAACAGCAAGCACAACAACAACAATCATCGACACAATCCATTCCGCTTTCGCCGACTACGACGAGACTTAGTTCTACGACTACGCTGAGCACTCTTTCTTCTAATAGTACGATTACACCGGACCGTGATCGTAGAGGCAGTCAACCGGCTGATAGTGAAAGTATCTCGGAACAACAACATAATTCAAAACCGACATCTCCCATTTCGACCACGAGCAAGATGTCGCCTCTAACTCGTGCAAGATCAGCGACTGTATCGGCTGTTGCTGCAGTGCGATCGCCCACTTCCATATCCTCTTCCTCTTCCTCATCGAATGTTAACGTTAATGCTCAGCCACGTCAACCACCCCCAGTACCGTCATCGTCATCGTCGTCCTCATCTAAACCCAAACCGAAATCTAAATCAAATAACAAGACGAAGTCTCCGGCCGCTAGTTCAGAGAGACCGCGGACGGCGGGTGATGATAATAATAGTAACAACAATAACAACAACAACAACAATAATAATAATAACGCCAACAACCAAGACGTCGTAGGAGGAGGAGGTTCCAGCAGTTCATCTATGGGAATGAAAAATCTGATGAGAGGGCTTAGTATGAAAGCTGGGAAGGGACTTGAAAGTGCGATGGATTTTGTTGAAGGTAAATGAAAAGCTGAATCGTTCGTTATCATTTTATGCTATGTTATGCTGTGATTTCCTCTTTTTCTTTCGCTATTCGTTCGTTGCTATCCTCATTTAATGGTTGTTCAAGCATTTTCATTCGGATTGTTGTGTTGTTTTCATTCTTCTGTTTTGGTCTTCAGCAATCGGCTGAAGCTTCGGTAATATTTATCTTTTGCATTTGTAAACGTGTCTTCAACCCCCATTAATATATGTTTTAACTCAAAGTATAGAGAAAGAAAGAAAGTGAAACGACGTGAAAACAAAAACGACTTCATTATCATATCATAAACAAAATCATCACCGATAAAATACATCAGAATATCATTTTTCATCTGTCGTGAGACTACCACTTCCTTTTCCTAAATAGAAGAGTGGCCATCAGAAAAACGTTAATTAAAGGAAGATATGAAAGTTTTCTCGAACCTTCTTCCATTTGATCTATTCCTTCTCCATGGTGGTAGTCAGATAGGAAGAAATAGGTGAACGGCAGGCCGATTAACAATGCTCCGACAATGTTTCCGAAGAAAGCTGCGAACAATGACCTAATTGAAAATGCGTTAGAGAGCGCCTAAAGGATTTGTTATTGTCAATTATATATATGTACTTTTTAATGTATTCGGCGGTTGTCAACTGAAAAGAAAATTATTTAGCATTGTGTTAACGAAGGTAAAATTGAGTGGCGCGGGAGGGTGTTCTAGTTACCTTGGAATGAAGCAAGATGCCAAGTGGGAGAGAATACATGTTTGCTGCATTTGAAAGCGAATGAGCTACGACCAATTTGGAAAGCGTATTATACTAACCGACAACTAAACGGTAAATGGTTAGTGAGACATAGTCCTTTGACTGCACGGAATTCTAAAAATACATACCGTGGTCATATGAGGATGCGACGAATATCCAAATCGGGAACCAGATGACATAGAGCTAACGGCGATAAGAAAGATGGTGTGTGTGAGTTATATTGTTCGTCAGTGAAAGGGAAGGAAAAATTGGTACCCACTTTGGAAATCACATCACGGGCGGCTGCAGCTTGCTGTTGAACAAACAAACAAAATTTTAAGGCACATTAGTTTTTGGTAAACTGGTTAGCTGATAGACAGCCTGAGATGATGTGGCTGACATACCCATACGGCAATTGAGACCAACATATTGCAACCGACGCCCCGCAAGAAAATTTGGTGCCATTGCGGAGTGACGGCTTTTGTGCTGCGCAATGAGAAATACAACATATTATATATCAAAATTGATGGATACAAAAGACAAATTGAACTTACACAGCGGCATTGCGAATAAACGTGAGATATGGATCGTCGGAGACGATGCCCGAATCTAAACGTTAAAGTTGTGTTATGACATATCGAGGGGGGTGTGAAAATCTATCACCGTACATTTGACAAGGATGGCGGCGAAGAATAGAGATCCCGTGAGATTTCCAAAGAAGACTGGTGGTGACCAGATAGGGCCAGTCAGGTTCGATTTCAAGAGGTACGAGATTTATTACTCACCGATGAACCAATTTACGATCAGGCCCCACCATGGAACGACGCGTTTTATAACACACATGGGAAAGATTAACATGTTACTTGTGAGGAGTTCCTGACCATTCAAAACAATCCTGCAGTTTTGTGGTTAGAATGCAGAAAATGACACATGAGGGGAGACAGAAAGAGAGAATCAAAATAAATACCAACATTACGAGGCCCACTGGGAAGACAAATCCTGAGAGTAGTTTGACAAGACCCGGATTGCTAGCGGTTAGACCTGGAGACCCCCCACCGACGATTTCGGAAAGAAGGCCTCCGAAGGATAAGAAGATCCCGGCAACAAACTGGTTTTGAAGCGAAAGTGACTCAGTATGAAAGTCATTGTAAACAGAAAGAATACGGAAGGAGGGAGGCTTACAGCTTTGAGGAAAATCACGTCAAATCGCGATTTGTGCTTCACGAGCCCGGCCTCTAAGAAGTAGCGTGCGACCTCCGGGGGAGTAAGAAAAGGTGCAAAGGAGGGCGATGACATGCTTTGCGATTCTTCAGAGGAGAGGTAAGAGGACCTAGGAAAAGGGTGAAGGGAACACACAAAAAGAGCGCCTTTAAGCATCAGATGCGTACCTTATATACTCTCCTCGTTCGTGAGACCACGATCAGATTCTTTGTCGAATCGACCAACTGGGGTAGGCCAGGGATGAACGAGGATCAGAGATCATGCTGTCGATTCATTTCATTTTTTTGTAATATGCATAGGTACAACCCACCCCATGTTAAAGTCAAAATCCGACTCGGATTTTACGCATCCGGAACTGGCAGGGGCTGGCTCGCTTGCTCTGAGTCGGTATCCTGCGGGTAATCTCTGCCTTAATTTTGATCTATCATTCAATAAGGTCATCTTCTATCAATTAGAAGAAAATCATTGGATTGAGATACCATCCCAACTCATGGATGGTAGAAAATTCCGTGGCTTCTAGGTCGCATGAATCATATGTGGCACTAAGAGTTTTGTCGGTAAACTTTGTTTTTCGTTTGACCGGCCGATCAATCGATCATTGTCCAGGGATAATAGCAGTCCCTCATAGTTTACCGTAACATTGGATGAATGGTTTGTCTTTTTTTTCAACCAGCTGACAACTTTTCCCGCGAATGACCGACAAATTAGAGAAAACGGCCCTGCATGGCGTCTAAAACCGAGATGTCCGGGCCAGAAGTTGAGCGGAACCTGCGCGCTTCCTTCCTTCCTCAACTCATTTGTGAAGCTCAGGGACCATGTAAGAAGAAACGATGACATATGATAATTATATGTTATACATACTATGGGTGAGAACGGTCCCATCCAAAGAAAGGCAAGCTCGGAATCGAGGATAACATTGATAAAAGGTGACATGTTGACAATGAAGTTCAACTCAGTTGAGAAGTGATTGATTTAGAATTGTGGTCACATGACATATATATAAGCGTCTAAGTATGTGAGGATCTAAAAGATTCCGAAATAATCCACTTTCCCCACGGGGATGAACGATTGCAATTGTCCGGGATCCCAGCCAAATCTCGATGGGCTTATATTTTCAGGCTACTTTCCAGACTCGCAATTTGAAACAGGGCTTGGCACCCCGCAACATCGCCTTCGTATATTGTACTCGTCACCCTCTCATCACCGGACGCTCACCGTCGAGATTTTATATGCTTTCAGCTGACCTCCCGTAATTCCCTGGCTCGTCACGAGAACGTGCTCATTAAACACCTTGAAAGCTCGTCAATAACTTGTATCTCCATTTTCTGACGTTGGTTTGCCTACAGTGGTGTTACATCGAATGCATATGAGCACTGAGTGCCATCTGACAAATAAACCTCCGTACCGACAACGCTGGAACATGAATCCATCTACGGGCACCTATTGACTAGAGAAAGCATAGCTCAGCATAGCTTAACATGGCTTTTCTCCATATCCCCTCCAGTGGTACATCAAGGCATCACGTATTACACAATGGCCTACGAAGTTCCAAGGACAATGATTTGTGTGTGTTTACCACCAAATGCTCACTGGAACAATAGAGAACAGGGTTTTAAAAATTGATTGAGTTAATGAGTTAGTGACATGATGTTTATCGGGCTAAATACATACATACGTAACTGTGGTAGACCTGTTTTTAAGGTCAAGTAGTACTAAGCTAGTATACAAACACCTTTTTATGACGTCCTACGCTTCACGGACACAGTTCACAGCTGGCTCATGATTTCATGATGTCCCGAGGCTGCCAAACTTATGGTGAAGGAAGATTGAGATGTTCCCCTTATATTGACTCATCGGGCAGAGTGCTGAATATTGACGTTTAGACTGGATTTCCTATCACCACGTCACTAGATACTTTCACAAGTTATAAGGAACACAATAACGGCTCTGTTTTGAAGCTCGGAAAAGCAATAGCGGAATACAAGGCAATAGCGAGGCAAAGCTATATAGATAGGCTGGTGATAGTAGTATCTGGGTGTCAAATCATCTGAATCCTTTGCGTAAGGTTCAAACACGCCTTTTTTCGCTGGATACCTTCTGGGCAAATCTGAGAGAAGATGCGATGTGATCATACGCATCCCATATCAAATATAAGGGTATAATAACCCATCTTTAAAAAAGAATGTCAAGTTTCAGAAATGGCAGGTACTCGGAAAGAAAAACAAACGAACAGAACGTTCATGAACTAGGGAAGGTTCTTCAATCAATTCATAGCCAAAGAAAGAGCGAGCAAGAAAACGTACGACAAGATAGACCCATAAATGAAGCCAGTTGGAGGTATTCAAGCTTGGAGAACCTTCCAACCACGAAGGACAAAACGTCATCCAGCTATCATTGAAATAAAAATATGAATATGTAACCAGAGAAGCGTTGAACATGTCAAGGTAAAGCTTACCCTCCATATAATTCCGCAGTGCTGATGACAACTATCCAATAGTATCTGGCCGAATCGTTCTTGAGAAGAAGATACAAAATGTAAACGGCTATGGGTCCAGCACCTAAGACTGTAAGATACTCTAGAGAAACGACCTTCAAAAGCAACTCGTTAGTCACAAGCTGGGAATGTAGGCGGTAGGACCCGGGTTTATAATCGTACAGTTGGGTCGGCAATGCCCCATTTGGCATCAGCTTTGGCGTATTCTTTCCCTAGATGTATTATTAAGTTCACTAAGTAAGTCAATTAAGGCATTACGCACACATTTCGGCAAATATTCCGGTGGAAGAATTTACTGTGCGGCCTCCTGTAGAGAGGTAAAGGAAGCTGCCTTCAAGAAGGAAGTGGGTGAGGGCGTCGAACGTCTTTTTGATATGAGTGCCAATAAGATAATGCAGTTTAGGTATAGAAGTGTATTAAAAAAGACATTACCATCCAAATAAAAGTGACTCTGTCGGTGAACGACGCGTTTTTAGGCAATCCTTTTTTCGCGACGGTATGGGCCACAACGTATATTGCCGTGACCGCGAGAAGGGAAACAAGGGACATTTGGGTGAATATTTGTACTTCTGATTCTGCCATTGTTCAACAACGGAGGAGGGATTGGCTATAGGTACGGTTTGTTCAAGGCGTTCAAGAGCAAGAGATCTTGCTGCGTGGGAAACTGTTTCCTGGCACCGGCGCAGTGTCTCCGTTCGGTCTCAGTTCAGATTTGGTCCTTGTCAACTTAACGGAATTTTCTTGACTTCCAAAAACTAAAGTGAATGACCTAGTGGCTGAAAATTATCTAGGTACATTTGAAGAGCGTTTGTATCGTATCATACGGCAGACTCAACGGGCGCTATTGTTTTGTTTTTCAAACTCGTCTTGTGCTCTGCCTCTTTTCTAGCAAAACCATTCCTGTCAACGTACGAAACTAAACTCCATTCGCCGATATCAAATGTTTATTGGTATAAACAGATGTCACAAATGCATGATGAGGAGGCTATAGCAACCGATGAGAAAGTGGAAGATATGACGTTCTCTGTATGTCTCTATCTTCTACAATTTTGCATAATAATCATTCATCAATCCATTTAGACCCTCGACGCGTCTGCGATCCTAAAATTCAGAAATAGACCTCGTGGTTCTGGAGGTAAAAGGCTCGAGGAACATCAATGAGACCGTTAAACCCACTCACAACGACTCACACATAGTTGGAAAGTCAATACACAAGGCAGCGGAAGC
Organism: Phallus indusiatus; assembly: GCA_027605045.1. Classification (NCBI taxonomy): domain Eukaryota; kingdom Fungi; phylum Basidiomycota; class Agaricomycetes; order Phallales; family Phallaceae; genus Phallus; species Phallus indusiatus. Next base: position 688,689 of record JAQFWX010000020.1, on the reverse strand, counting down.
CTCGACATCTTCCGCGATTCTTTCACGAAGCCAGATTTCATATCAAGGCCAGACAATTACACCTAGGATTTCGGCCTCGAATGTCACAGTCCCCGATATTACTTTGTCGAGCTCTCCAGCAAATATCGCTCATAAAATGATCCAACCACGTACTGATGCCGACGTCGCTGTCGGCTTTGAAGTCCGTAGACGACCACTTGCCACACAATCTGCGTCTAAACGTGGATATTGGAGATCAACGCAAGGTGGCGAAATGGAAAATAGGGGCTACGCTGCGTCAACTTCGTCTGTATCGCCGTCGTCTCGGTCAAATTCTCCTTCAAACTCTTCTTTAAGTGAAACATACATAGTTCCAGGTCTTTCATTCTTCTCTTTTCTCTGTTTAAAGACATACGCTTATCAAGCCAACAGCTGATGTTTCCAAAAGCCCTCCGGCTCAATTAATTAGGGCTTATGAAAAACTTTTGGCGGGATGTCTTCAACTCCAACATAGCCGGAAACTTCCCTTTCTTTTGAAGAATTTGAAAAAATCTTTCCGTATTCGTTGCAAACAAATGGGTGACGTTTGGCCGTCTAACCATCTAACAGTAAGCTACGGAGAAGAGAAGGAAACCGTTCTTGTTTCGTATCTATATACGAACCCTCAAGGCGTCAAGTATGCTTTTCAAACACCTCATTTTGTACGCGAATGCCCTCTATGTTCTCTGATGGGCATTTTCCCCAATTACTCGACCCTCGCCAAGCATCTATCATGGAATCACCCCGAAATTGAATTCAAGATGGTACGATCCGCAGACGACACGCAATCAAAGATTTTCATTTATTTTGACGAAGACTCGAGGTGAGCGATTAACTTGAGATTTGACATGAAGAATTAGCTTACCCAGAAGTGACACCCCCGCCTTCCTCAGATCTGAGCCTAATCTTGAAACGGGAATTCAGGCATTAAGTACCGAGCGATCTGAAAGCGTAACCAGTCCAACACGCTCGCCCACTCATCCGTCTGATGTGGATGTGGATGTTGGGACCGAAATCAAGAGTCAGAAGCCGCTGTCATCGAATGCGATCACAATAGGTGAGTCTAAGGATAAAGACTGATTCGTGTTTATATCCCATATTGAAGGGGAAACAAATTCTACAGCTCCGACTTTGAGTTCCCAGCCGAGCAAATTGTTTCAAGCGTTCAATATACCGGCTTATCATGGTCCTGCTGAGCCCGTCACATTGACCGGACCAAATAAGACGATTTCTTACCGACCTGATGGGCCCCATCTTTATGATCACCTTGCGTCGTTATCATTAGACAAGTTCGGTCCTCTGTCCTGGTTTATCCTGGACAAAGAAGAAGAAACATTCGAGTTGACTGACGTTCTGGACGAGGATAAAGTAATGTGCGCACTTTGGGGGAGGTGGATCGTGTTCAATCGGTGTGTTCCGGAACTCTTGGATTATTGCAGCCTCTTCTCCAAGCTCACTAAAACTTCCGGGTATTTTTCTTTCATTCCTCAGTCCTATTTTTATATCAAATTATAAAGCGGGAGTTGAGTTGTTTTTGAATCAATATTGGACTATGATCCATAAGGCGGCTGGCTGGGCGTCCTGGCGAGCTTTCCTGCTGGTAAATCATTTTTTTAATGCTTTCTTAACTTTTCCTTCTTTAAGTTTTTATTGCCTTTCGCAGACGTTGGTTTATCACAATTTCCTGACTAACAAAGAAATGGTTTATTTTATCAAGCGGTATAACGACCTTACACGAAAACCTGCCACGCAGAAACAGCATTGAAGATTAGGATTAGTTCTTATAAAGTACCGCTGTAGTGGTGATAACTTTTGATCTTGACCTCAAAATATTGTAATATTAATTGTTTTCAAATCATAATGTTGCTACACTCCTAACACTATTGTACATTTCATCAAGGCGTACATGTACTTCCATCATCTGACCTATGACATCCCTTTGGACACGGAGCGTCGAGATTAAATTGCCAAGTGAATAAGGGATCCGTTTCGTTCGTTAGAACCTGTCCCATCAATCTCACCGACTGTGGTAAATCGAACGATTCCCTAACGACTTCAATAGAAGGGATACGAATCTGACTCCAGCCCTGCTGTATAAGGAAATTGATACTGCTTCCGTAGATATACTCTCTAAAGCCTGAAAAACGGATTGCGGAGGCACACTGAGAAATGTTCAAATATAATTAGCGCAAAGAAGTGAATGTGATAAAAACAACACAATGCACCATAGGACAGCTTTCCGCATTAGTATATAGACTTAGTTGAGCGAATGCATCGAGAGCTTGACTCGGTGTTAGCTTGAAACGTCCAGAGGGATCGGTCAACATGGCACTGCAGTTCTGTATTGCGACAATTTCCCCTAAAGGGTGTGAATAACCGTTGAGAAAAAGAGACTCAGGGGTTTAGTAAAATGTTTACCGTGAAGTATAGGATCACCCGTTTCGCTCCTAGAATTAGCTCCGGTACAAACCAATTCGCCCAAACCTGGGGCCGTATGGTTCACGATGACAGTGCCGAATGCTCCAGTAGGGCAAGGTGAAGGTAAGGCTGCGTTTGCTTGTCTCATCCAATGAGCACGCGTGCTGAAGGGGATGGAGTTGATGAATAGCTGAGGATCCGGAATGACATTTTGTAGACCGCCGCTTGCTTTTACGAATGATAGTGAGAGATTATAAATGAATATGAAAATCAAGAATGACATATTGGAAGGTGAAGAGTGTAGGAGGAGGAGTTTGTGTCGCAAAAATCGAAAGTTGTTTACATTGACTTAAATATGAATTAAGGCGCTAACTTCACATTTTATCGGTAACCAGTAACCGATAAAATGTGCCGCGCCTTGACCCATCTATAAAACACTTGGAAGTTTTGCGACATGTTGTCGGGAGAAGGAGAGTAGGCTGCTCGCTGGTAAGTTTTTCCGCAAGTTTTCCAAGCAGAAACACCGTTGAGATAGGCATAATTTATATCGCCTGTCAGTTGAAAATCGTTCAACCTTGTGAACACTGAAAAGGGTATACCAAGGGCTGCGTTAACGATCACACACTGGCATAACAGAAGAAGTTTAATAAAACTCTCCAATAAGGCATTATTGTACACGATTAGTAAACAGCGGGCATTTTAGGCACTTCTATGAAAGGAATTTATACAACGTCAGAAGGCGTCGACGCGTATGAAAAAGGCACAACGAAATCAGAGACCTACTTTTTTTGCCGAGGAACCCATGTGTCATGCATTAAACAAGATAAATCTCGCCACACATGACCTTAGTATGTGCTTCTGATACCTGCTTTGGGTGAAAATCCGGAAGACTGACGGCTAAGTTGACATGATAGAAGAGGCAATGAGAAGAGATGTTTTTTTGAGAACGTCGTTACTGAGCCAAATTTCTGGTATGCAACCCACAAGAGACCATAAGACAAACCTGAGCCCTTGAACTTGTCGTGCTAGCGCTAGTGCTCAAGACAGTTTGAAGACAGCACGAGCTCTTTTCGTTCCCATTCGTGCTTATTCTCTTCCCGAGGTAACGACGCAGCTGATAAGTCAATAGAAGGATCATATATGAGACACGAACGTCAAGAACATGAGAAACTCAAAGGGAGTGGTGTTCGTGCATGCCAAGTGGAGCCTGGCAGCCAGTAAAAATTATGGCTTGCGAGAAATCAGAAAGCGCAGCTGTTTCTTCAGAATGCTCACAAAAAATGCTGAATCAAAAAGAAGGTTTGTTTGAAGGTAGTAATGTTTGTCATTTCCCTGCTTACCAAAATTGCTGGGACTATATGTTTGCAGTCGCCATTCTTACCACACTTTATTGCGCTGTGATCCCATAATCAGTTGCTCGCCTTCACTTGTCTTCAGGTTGTCTTCCTTGTATGTCCCCAATAAATTGCGGGAAGCTCTCATGAAATTATCATCATACTCTAGTACTGATTGTTCATCAGGAGTTCCTTCAGTTCCAATGGCATGTTTTGGTCTTCCGGCCGCAACTTACTACTGCTGCCGTTGCCCGTTCTTCCTATACATAACAACAATGTTGAATCATCATCAAACCTGTCTTCTGCATGATTTTATGGTGATCTAGTCTTCTGAAATTCCCGACTTCTTGCCGACCTCTTGCGCATGTGGCGTAATTCTTCTCATATTCGAATTACTAAAGCGGTTACCCTTTTCCGGTTGTTTATGTTCCCACTGTGGCAATAACGTTTCCTTGTGAGTCGTTTGGAATTTATATGTTCAAACTATCGTATGCCGTAATTTTCCCTGCAGTTCATGCACATGTCTTGGGTGGGGCAGAGGTCCACTCATATTCATGTTCCTTGCACTGTTGTTCAAACGTGCATGGATTAAATGTTGACCTTCGTAATCGAATAAACTATAATATTGAAGACGCACTTTTTATAAGTCAATATTACTCTTCTTTCTCAGCTCAAGTCGTGCAATGTGGGTGAAGAACAATCCTTCTCAGCGCACAAGAGCTTTCGCGGCGGGCCTGTTTTACCTTGTAATTATAGGTGTTCATTGCACCGCAGCGTCTGGCCCGATAGGACGTACGACCTCAGCTCCTACGTCCACATCTGTATTTTTTGCTACCCCACCAGCTTCTTTGAATGTTCCTGCAGATTTCACGGCGGGTGTATTGTTCTCGACGGATTTTCTGCAGGATTTTTTTCCAGGTTTTGGTCCTACACAGACATCAGTAGAACCTCAACCTAAAATTACTGACCCTGTTGTAAGTCCCTACGCTTCAGTTTTGCATACGCTCACGTCTCAATTAAACGTCTCAATCTTAGGGTCACACCGTATTTCCTATTGATTTAACCAACCCTGATACTATTCCAACCGCCAACCTCGAAGATCCCGATGTCATACCTCCATCCCTTCTGACCGACTCAAACCCTGTTATATCACCAAATGCCAATCTATCAACACCTGGTTCAATAGCGCTCAGAAATCAAGCCTTCACTCAGATCACTCAAATTCTAAGCGATGTCTCTGGTGCTTTCACTTCGACCTGTAGTCAATGCATTGCCAGTCTATCGGTAGCAAAGCAACTTGCGTTAATCGCTCCTTGGGAAGTCCCGCCCTTACTGATCCAAATTTGCAATCACACCAACTTCGATGGTAAGAGAAAACATTTTCCGCTGAACAGCTTTGAACACAATATATTGCATCCTTCTGACAGCTTTCGGGAGCTGTGAGCAGGAGTTTAGTGTCAATTCCGATGGGGGTATGGCTACGCAAGTGTTGGCCAACGCAGACGTAACAGGTCTGGACGGACAAGTACATTTTCTCGCTCTCTTTCTGCTTTTGCTTTTGTAACACTTTATTGTCATAGTTCATGTGCAACCGGGACGTTATTCCCCTTCGCAAAAGTTGCCCACAGCCTCCGCCGACCGATTTGACAGAACTTCTCCAAACATGGTTTGCGAAGCCCAAGCCAGCCAACGCGGTAGCTCCCCCGCCCAGTGGAGAGAAAGCAATCCGCGTGATTCACCTGAGCGATTTGTAAGTGTTTGTTTGACTCGAGCGAATTTTGATTTCCGCGCTCTTTGATAGTGCGCTGATGCATTCTCACTCTTATAGTCACATTGATCCCCGTATGTGTGATCCGTCGCGCTATACTATACTACCTGACTATTGGTTATGATAAACCTCTGGGAACATACCAGGATATACCATTGGAACAGAAGCAAACTGCGACCAATCCCTCTGCTGCCGTCCAGGAACATTCACGTTCGTGAATATATGGGTTAATAGATAAGATTTCTTACAAATTTTCATTTTCAGAACCAAGGTACCTCCTGGTCAGCTGCTACTTCCTGCCCCTAGATTTGGGGCGTACTCTTGCGACACTCCATGGTTACTCGCTAACGCTGTCATGCACGCTATCGGTCCTCTCACGGGTGTCAATCCCGAAGACAAGAATGGTGAGTTCCTTTTCCCATAATTTATTTCCCCAGATCCATCGGAAAACAAAATTATGGATCCTGACGTGTTAAAAAAAACCTTGTTCAATTATAATAGCCGAGAAACCCGTATCCTTCACCGTTTTCACCGGCGACTTGGTTTCGCATGATAACGACAATCAACTGGGCCGTGCTTATGTTGAGTATGCCGAAAGCGCTACTTATCAACTGTACAAGGAGTATCTGGGAGGTGGTCCCGTATATGCTGCTTTGGTAATAAGTCTCTCATGTGCTACTACTAGTGGTAGAGTGTGTTGATTGAAAGGCTGTGTTTACTATTTAGGGAAATCACGACACTTGGCCACAAGCATTCGACGCCCCCCATAGTATCCAGCCTGAGCAACTCTCCAGTCAATTTGAGTGGGACTATTCCCATCTTGCAGAGTAGGTTCTATTTCGTCGTTACATAATTTAGGAAGGAAACTAGGTTGAAAACTCCAAATAGCCTATGGGAAGCAGAAGGATGGATTAGCTCTACAGTTGCAGCCGTATCTAGAGCAACGTGAGCACCCACGCATTCACGCCTGCACGATAATTCCCGACTTTTGTCGTAGCTACTCTGCGTACTCAACCGTTACTCCCTTTGGCGTAAAAATTATAACGTACGTAGCATCTAAGCTCTTCGCTACATCAATCGCTGACTGTTTTTATACTGAAGCCTCAATACCGACTTTTGGTATAAAGACAAGTGAGTCACTGTGTTATACAGAGGATGACTCAGTCAATAACGTTTTTGCGTAGCTGGTTCAAGTGGGTTTGATGTATCATGATCATATCTGCTTATTAGTTTATGATTCCCTCTTCTGACGTTTAGTTTCATCAACGTGACTTCAATTTAACTCATTCGTTTCCTTGTGTTTATTTATATCGTAACCACCAGATGTCAAATCCAGATAATAGCGGTATGCTCAGGTTCCTTACTGATGAATTACAGGAGGCGGAAGACAACAATCAGAGGGTTTGGATTCTGGGCCATGTTTTACCGGGTATGGTATATTTTCTTACTATGACTTTCACACTCAAGTTATCAAAAGGATGGGACGGAACAAATGCTCTTCCTAACCCGCCCAACCTGTTTTATCAGATCGTCGATCGCTTTTCACCCCACGTCATCGCGAATATCTTCATGGGTCATATTCATGATGAAGTCCGGTATATTTATTATGCGTAAGTGCGAGAGGGTTGTCGTCTTTTTGTTTTCCCCGAATGCATTTTTATATATGTATGAAATAGGAATAATGCAACCGTTATGAATGCTGATACAGCTTTGACGACGACATGGGTTGGAGCTTCTGTTACGCCGAAGACTGCGTTGAACTCTGGTAAGTGAATTTTCTTCCGATCGATTTAATTGATTCAATGTTTCATATTTAGGGTTCAGTATGTATGAAGTTGATCCGAAAACCTTTGAGTAAGTTAGAGCTGATACTAATCTATCATTTCTTGCTAATTTTCTTGCTAATAAATACATTATAGCATTATGGAAGCGTATACATGGTTCTCCAACATCAGCTCTTTTGCTGAATTAGATGAAGAAGGCAAAGTTGGCGCATCGTGAGTTATCTGTTCGAAATTACCTAAAAAAAGCTCATTTTCTATAACTTTGAAGGTATCACTTTGAGTACAGCACTCGTGAGACTTTCGGTGTGGGATTTGACTGGCCAACTACTGCACCTCTAAGTGAGTAATTACTATGAGATATTTGACAACCTATGAACGCACTCACACTACGTAAAGACGCAACATGGTGGCATCTTGTAACAGAAAGTGAGTAGCTATGGCTAATGTTAGAAAAACCGTCAAACCTGAACTGAATTACACTACTAGGCATGGAACAAAATTCAAGCCTTGTTGAAATATTCACACTCAACCAAGGTCGTCAATCCGTACTCACAACAAACGTGCGTGTTAATTGAATTAGCTTAGTTTTTATCTCGATTAAAATATCACTATTGATTTTTAAAAGTGCACTTCGGCGATTTGTGTCGAGGCAAAGATCTGCTATCTTCGTAGTGGATCCCCGCCAATTGCGGCACCGTGTCCAACTGGGTTTGGCGCAGTGTAAACAGGTTGCTCGAATGATTAGCTTAGCATGAAATGTGTGTATGTATATATTAAATAACAGACGTTTATTCTGAAAGTCCGAGTCCGCTATGAGTCGATGTCTTTCAAAGATTCGGTGCCTCGAGAGTTGCATTATTTAAATTTGAAGTCAAAAAGTGATAATACATGAGAATACAATATTTGCCTGTGTCAGTTTTTCTTAATCGAAATTTCATTGCTCTTTAGAAGGATAGAGGGTGATCAAATGCAACTCTTTGTCTGCGGCAGAAATTGATTCCAAAAAATTTGACCAAGTCTCGTCCGCCTGAGCGGTGTCCCTTGCCTTGAAAACAGAATATCTTATCGTGACAATCAAAGTTTAATATATGATTGGTGACACACCTTCGGCGATTCCCAGTCAAAGAGGAAGACCAACTGTTTAGGATCCTCATGGACCACACCATAGAAAGCCGCGAAAAGTCCTTTCTTGGAAGCAACGTTTGTGAAAGGTTCAATGGCTTGATGTATAACGTCCAACTCCCACGGGGCAGCTCCATCTTGTCGTTTTAGTGTAATGATTTCGAGGGTAGATGTTGGCTTGAATGATGGCAACCCTTGTTTGAAGTGAACGTGGATAATTTTGAGAGGGGACCTAATAAGAGGTGCAACGAAAGCCCCGACAGCCTGGAATCTAGACGACGTTGCAAAGTTATGGTGATCTTGAATCGAATTCCAGGCTGAAACAAAAGCAAGTCTAAGCTGAATTATGTTACCTTTATAATGCGAGGAACGACGTACTGAAAAAGCCGACGGTCAGCTGCGGATCGCTATGATGCTTTGCCCATCGCGCTTCATGTAATCCAGCAGGGGGAGGGTAAAAGCTTTTTAACGAGTCTTGTAGTTCACTTTCGGTTAACTCGCGAATCGTATCGAAGAACACGATCTCGGTGGTCATGGACTTTCAAACTTGTTCGAATTATGGGAAGTGCAAAGACGGTATGCTGGCAGGACGGCAGTAGTTAGCCGGACGTGACGATATCGCACATATGTAAGTATGAGATCAATGGTCACAGCTCCGAACTGGTATTCTAAATCACAGAACTGTGCTTTCTTTCAAATATAAAATAGCAGACAATGAAATTGATTATACGATCTTGTGTGCAACTGGAGAAAAGTGCTGCATGCACTCAAATTATTATTGCCCATTAAGTATTTTTGAGTGGTATATGTACATACTTGTTGTACAGTGTAGTAACTTACGCGTATAAACAGATAGGAGAATTCGTAATGCTAGGTTTCTTGAGTTAGCCCCTTTAATTCAACTTCTAGCACTTGTTAAGAGAACAAACGTTTCAGCGCGGGAGCAGGTATTGTTAAAATTGGAGCCTGAAGAGTCGAAAATAAATCGACAGCCTGAGCGTCAATAGTTTGTTTGTAACGAGAGCGATAAAACCAGGTTGCAATTAGCCATGCTCTGACGATACTTCAGACTGTGCCGGCGCCCGTAGTGATGACGCTGGAGAGTCTGGAGGATGTGTCGATGATGAAGCTGTGGACGTTTCTTTCCCTCTGACAGTCTCCAAGAGATGCTGAAAAAATACATAAGGACTTCTATACGCGAGCTGAATTTACGGTTCACATACCTCTTCAGGGTGACTATCTTGAACGACACATATGTCCGACATCACTGTTGTTGATTCTCGCCTAAACTGGGCACGGGCGTTGAGGCTAATTGGGGAGAGGGTTAGTGAAATCAGGCCAGTGAAGGGACAAAGTGCAAAACGAACGAGGCCAAAAAGGAGTTCGCGAATACTAAAAGGATATGTCATTAGTAACCTTTTAGCTAAATCTGTAATTATAACTTACACTTGGGATATATAACGAAAAATGCTATGAATATGACTGTGGTATGTTAGTTGTTGGAACTTGTAGAAATGAGATCCAAATCCTACAATTTTGATGGGCCCCTGCAAAGGGAGGAAGAATTAGAAATCATAAAAATAACACTTATATGTGGACTCACTGTATTGGACAAGGCCAAGTGTGATGATTGCACATATACTGTTTGCTTTACGTCAGAATCTTTTACAATTCATAGACAAAAATTTGACGGACGCAGTAGTTAGACCTATTTCTGACAAGGCATTAAAAGATGAAGCCTGAAAAACGCTTTAATATATCACTTACCAACGGTGTATCTCAGCAGCTTGTCAACTGTTTTTCGCGACCTAAGAGGATAAGCATATTGTGAATAAGAACAAACAGCCCTCGATCGTTACCTTATTAAACTATTGCGATTTTTTAGAAGACAATATAACAATCCAGAGGTATTGAGGGTATCTAGCACCACATTGATAGAAAGACTGGTGGTCAATATCCAACCGAACCGTAAGACCGCCTGAGGTATGGTTCCGGACCGAGCCAGTGCTACGACGCGCACAACCGCAAATCCAATTCGTGTTAAGGCACCCATCCAAATAATTATAGGTAAGTAAGGTCTCGTGAGGAGTAAAAACATTCTGTAAGCAAAGAACGACTGTTTATTTTTGCTCCTCAGAAAATGGTGCATCCGGCCCAATTAAAAAACTACAACTTACTTGAACAATTGCACCAATCGTTGGCGAGAATGCAAAGGCCAGTATAAACATCCAGTGTATCTTCAATAAACCGGTTTCACTTCCGAAGTTGTTAACCGACCAATAGTATAGAAGAGCCCAGATTGCAAAGGTATGAATGGTGTCGAAAAGGCTGAAACTCATGAGACATATTAATCTGTTGGAGCAATTCCAAGTCGACTCACCACACAGTTCCAACCTAGGTAAATTATCTGTAGGTCTATTTTATACACAAAGAAATGTAAAAAAAAGAACGAACAAGAATCTTAAGCAAAACAGGGTCCATGAACTTTTCTTGCGTGTAGGTAAAAGTTTGTGCCACGACGATGCCGTACAAGACGGTAGCGAACACCAGGCCAATTTCATACGCTCCCAAAGTCCATTCGATGTTCATTGGGGATGAAAAGCAACAGAAAGGCAGAGATAATTTAGGGGCTTATTATACGAGACATAGATATTTCCAAGCCATGCAGTGAAAGTGAGACAAGAGTTGGACGAGAGGGGGAAGTGGGCGCTTGTGTCTTTACATAACCTTAGCTTGGATTCTTTTAAATTTTACTTCCACACTTTCTTCAGAGAAGTCAGAAAACGAAAAACGTAAGTTCAGGCGGAGAAGCTCATTCTATGACAATATGATGCTTTAATTATTATTCATTCTGATATAGGACAATAGATGTTACCTCTGTTAAACAAGTGTACAGGACCACCTTTTTTTTTCCATAGGCGGAGACCGCTAAGCGAAAACATCAACTGCGTTCCGAAAGAGCGTTAGTAACATCATGAGATACATTTGATCAAAATTTGATGACATGCTGACCCTAACTCCGTGGATTATACATAGGGAGAACAAACTGAAGTAGATTGTTTCAAGGTAAGTAAAATTACGTTCAGATTGAAGTACGACAAGTTTCACATTTATTCTAAGAGTCTATTCCTCTTCTTTTCTTTTACTTATGAGTATAAGTACGTGGATGTACTTCACAGCCTTCCCAGCTCCTTTTAAAGCCGGCTCCTGCAGGCTCCTGCTGACCCTGGGCGGACGAAGATCGAGCGCTCCTTCAAGCTATCTCAATGACGTAATCACCTATGTAATGTGTCATGTGATCGATATGGGTGCCTGACGTCATGGAGCTCCAATAACCATCATCATACCTATGCTCGACTCGTCGCTGGTGTTGAGGTGGTGCTTGTGAGGCCTATAAAAGACAATGAAATAGGCAAGTTCTTAGAATTTCAGAAAAGTTAACAATGCCTCTTACCAAACGTACAGTAAGCTCTCGAAACTGCCCTTGAACCTGTAATATAGGCTCACTACCGTTGTTTTTTTTACCTTGCAACTTAGAACAACCATACAGGACCAGGAACCGCAACAGGTGCAGCTTTAGGTGGAGCTTTTGGCCACCATGAAGGGCACACGGCAACGGGCGCTGTGCTTGGCGGCGCGGCTGGTCATCATTTCGCAGGAAATCACCCCCAAGCGGATCCAGCTGTAAGACCGTCGGGAATCCATGATTCTCAACAAATGACGGCTCCCGGAGCTACTACGGCAGTAGATGGTGCAACTATTCCTGCGTCAGGCGCTGTGAACAATCGAAACAAAACAAGCGCAAGCGAACGGGCCTTGATTGGCAAATTGGAACATGCTGCTGGGACAATCCTTTGCTCTAGCTCGTTGCGAGCTAAAGGTATCCAGAAAGAGCGGTACGTGAATGCATGTTTGCTAGTCTTGTCTGATTGCTTAGTACAATTCCAGTGAAGCGCAAGCTTTGAAGGTTCAATCTGCGGAGCTTTCCGCTGCTGAGCGATTGGAACAAGAAGCCCTGGCACGTCGAGAGCGTGCAGTGGCACACGGAGCACACCCGGATGCTATGCACCCCAATCCCGTTATGAACAGCTCAGCGATGCAAACCCAAGGAAATGCGCAATATTCGACAGCAAACCAGATGCCTAACGCCCAATACCCACCAAACGTATATAGTCATGACCACTACGATACTGGGAGATACCCCAATGTCACAGCTCCTCTCTCCTAAACTTCTCCGTACTTTTTATTGTATTATTCTCGTAATAACTGTACTCTAGTATTCAATTTGAGTAAATGAAATTCGGAAACGGGAAGATGTCAATTAATATACATGGGTGTGACTTTCATGTAATTGGAAAAGACGAAAAGGACTCTACAGTATCCACCGTTTCAGTAATCGTTTTTCGCGATTGGGCGCCGGGTGTCACTATCCATTATCTTTTCACATCCCCACGCCTCGGGCCAATCCTGACTCATCTCGAAGCCCAGATTACTAAAAATCCTATCGCCGCATATAAAGTGTTGCCATCTTTTCCCAAGGTATTCACTATCGTTCTTACACCCCCCATGGCTTCCCCATACGGCGAGATTCCTTCTAAGGGTCCTGTTAGTGTTGCATCGAATCCTTACAATATTTCGTATCGCGATTAACTATCAAGGATGCAGATAATACTTGTGGCTCAATTATACCCTACTCCTGGTCAAGAAGACGTTATCCAGAAGCTGTTGACCGATATTCAAATATTCAGTCTATCTGATCAAGAACCAGGATGTTTGGAGTATCGAACGTCTCGAAGTTTTGTAGCCGATAGCACTGGAGGTGATACTTTTTTTCTTTAGGTAGTGAACTTCCATCGCTAAATTATGATTTGCAAGGCTACAAATTCGTTGTATTTGAACAATATCGAGATGCAGAGGCAGTCAATGCTCACTTTGCATCCGAAGCATTCTCGGCTTTAGCTACTAAGATAGGGGAAGGTGCGCTAACCGGACCTCCAACGATTGAATGTAAGTTTGTTTGATTCTAAACAAGACATTCATTATATTTTAAAATACTTAGATTTCAGCGAATTCAAGTGAATATACGGTTAAATTTTGTATTTTGTATTGTTGTTATACGGAACGTTTCTTCTACACTCTCATCACTCAGGCCTCAGGGCTGATGCAAGTCGCGAACAATTCAGTGAGTTCGGTGCTCGAGAACACCAGATTGTCGCAAAAATCCAAAGTGCCTTTTTTTGAGTAATAATCGGGCCAAGGAGCTAATCTCGTGTTATACTGGTTGTTCATAATTCCTTAATTCTATTCCGTCTCTGGAATTTAGGATGGCCTTGTATACGAAAGTTGATACTGTACCCTTTAATGAGGGATTTCTCAGTTCTCAGTAAAACAATAGTGATATCTCCCGAGTCTTAACACGAGGATATTGTATACGACTTGGAGAAATATCGGGAGGCATTTTAATGTTGAGCTTTTGCATGGCATGATGGCAAGGGTAAAACACACGTCGTATTAGTATCGATATAATGAATTTAATTAGAGTTTCACTCAAACTGCTTCCTTCTTTTTCAATTATTTTCCAATTATTTTCTTGCTTCAGTGATTCAAAAATCGTTTCGTTTTATATACCTCCGGTTTTTTTTGAAGTGATTATCGGATTATTTATGCAAATTCCCTCAACCTTTGATGTCAATGCTCTCGTGGGTTATTTTATCCATATGTTTGTATATATAGCATATATACCCTTGACTTTCTTAACAACAGGAATAGGGTCAGGAATCAGACCAAGGCCGAGCTAGTGAAGCCGGAAACCCAAGTTGAACTCAAGCTAGTCATCCCCACCATCACCCTCACTCTCATTCAGTCCGGTTTCATAATAGACCCCGGTCCTGTCCGACTTCAGATTGAAATACATATTTCTCCAAAAGTAACTGTGAACAGCTCTACTGTATAAAATATATACACAAACGTACACTTCGACTTTCGAAAATACACCACCAAACGGATTCACACCATCCTTACCATAGCCGAATAATACATTGATATCCAAAAAGTAACACGAATGAAAAGTATAGAATTCAGCGTAATAAACCTGTTAGTATTTCCGATGTCGCGTTTATAGGGAGACGAAGTGAGCATATCAAGGTTCTTTGTCTATTCGGGAAATGCCTGTGAACGGACTGATTGGATCCATGAAGCAGTCGCATCAGGATACTGTTACCGTTAAAATGAAAAATGATCAGAAGCTGTTGTTTTTTTTTGTTTTCGAGCACTCTTACCTCCCAGACCATAACTCCAGCGTTCCACCCTTTCGTTTTCGCCTGGGATACACATGAAGCAAGTGTAGCAGGAGCAATGTATCCGTTATTCGCGTCTCCAGTGTTTGCGGGTTTTCCGATAACGAGTTTGTTCAATGGCACGCCGCTTGCTGCAATTTGGAAGAGAGCACTTTGAGGCCATGTACTCGAGGAGTTGGTCAAGAGCCCCGAGCAGGTGGTGTATTCCGTTGTACCTTCTGTTCGAGAGTTAGTTTTCAGTAACCAGACAATAAAAGTCAGGCTCTCACGATTGTAAAACTGATTGGTAGAAGAAATAGGTTGATAATCAAATAAATGTAAGCGGGATACGAAGAGGGTCATACCTGAACGTTATACTACAGTACAAAATTAATATTTTCACTTGAGAGATAACAATAAATAAACTTACCCAGTCGATCAGACTGCCGACCTGTTGGTTAACAGTCAGATACGCGCCTCCTCCCCAAATGTTAGGCGAAAACCAAGGTGCCACGGCTGAATTCCGCTTATTAATGTACGAACATAAACGCGTAGAAAAAAACAACAGGCAACATACGAGCATGAGTAATGATATATTGTCCTTGAGGAAGTTGTGTGCGCAGTTGTTGTGTAAATGTTACCAGCCAGCTTTCGGCTTTCCCATTTCCTGCGTCTATGGCATTGAAATCCTACCTGGGAATAAGGAACTACTCGAGAAGAAATGAAGGAAAAGTTGATCTGATTACCTCATAATCGACGTCGACGCCGTCTAAATCGTACTGAATAGCCCATGCTGCCATGGTATTTGCTGTCGCAACTGGGTCGGCACCGTTCGACGTAGGTGCATCAGTTGAACCGAACAAACTAACAAGAAGCTTGACTCCAGCCGCGTTGTATTGACTCTTAATGGCCGAGCGCTGGGCCGCCGTTAGTTCTGTCCACTCCGCCGCTTTGTCGTATGCTCCTTCCGTGAGCAAGAAGGAAAGTATGCTGCCATGAAAATTTGGAACGCAAGAGTTAGAAAACCAATTTAAAGTCAATTTTAAGGACATACAAAACATTATAGCCCTATGAAATAAGTCAACAATTGCCAGACTTTGCGAAACAGGATTGGAGACTCACAGCAACAGCGGTCACGTTTGGCGGCCCTGTAAGACCTTGGACCCATTTATCGCTGTAGATTACGAATTGTGGAGAAGAGGCGCTTGCTGCTGGGGATTTGAGACCTGTTTCGGGTTCTGGGGTAGGACGACTCGAAATCGACACGGCATTGTCTTTGGCAGTAGGGGGATTAATACCGCCATGATTGAACATCCCAACGTTCCCTTTCAGTTGACGGGGAGGAGCATTATTAGGTGCGCCATATATCAAGCGGAAAGAGCAAAGAAGGGACAACGCAAAAGAGAGCGAGAAGGATATTCCGACCATGATTTATCCGCGATGGTGAGGAGAGTGTGTCAATCGCAGTTGCAGACGTCCAGAAATCCGCACCAGTTCCTTTGATTTTATACGCAAAAACCAGCTTTATCGAGAATAAAATTCCAGTGTGGTTTCAATTTAATTAGTGGGCGAAATGAGCACATGCTCCCATGTTTGGTTGCATACGAGACGTATTTCCTAAAAGGTCGAGTGTTAATGAGGTAGCAGTCGGGGGAATTGATATGATGCAGTCGAGAAAGGAAAAAAGCGAGAATTTGTTTTCGGATTAGTGTATCGTGACAGGTTTGATAGGGTCTTGGGGGAATGCGTGTTCAGCGTGCATGTTGGCTTTCTTGGGATTTTGTATCGACGCGGACACCGGACGACCATACGGAAGCGTGTTCAAAAATAGTTTCTTCATTGAGGTTTTTGCCTTTCCTTTTTCGTGTTGTTGCTATGATACAAGTATTAACACTGACTATTAAAGAATGAGAACTGCCGATTAGCCTTATCGAAGAAAAAAATATACGGACGGAAGAACTCGTCAAGAACCGCGTTATATCGCATGGTGATATTATGTATCACTGCCCAGTCGGACTATCTCCCGTATTTCCTTTGGTGAAATGAAAAGCTATGTTTGTCGGATTTTGTCTCTTGGCCAAGAATCCAATGGTGTTGAATGTCTTGGATTAGGATAATCAACCCCCATTCTGCATTGAAGTAATGTAAATATCATGAAAGAATGATAGAAAAGCTTGGTTTGTCTAGGGGGAGATACAACGATTGACTTACAGGACCCTATTTCCGAGAGCGTTTAGACTAATATTAATTTCAATAAGGGTGACCCGAGGTTCATTTTCGCTTCATCCGAATTTGCACCCTGACGACGTGTCTCGCTCAGCGTGAAAGCTGCAGTGAGAAATAGACTCAGTATCTAAAAACGAAGAGCTCTGTCCCATGCGACCTCATGTTGATTCAACCGCGCGTTTTGGCCGCAAAAGGTGCCTTCGCCGGACTGGGTGGAGCTCTTTCTGCGCCACTCGAGGCTTAAATAGTCTAGATCAAAACGATGGATTGAAAAAGACAAAAGGAAAGGGGAATTACAGCCTTGTGACCTCGACGATGGTTAGTGATTAGTGAAGGTTGATAAGCTGATAAAAAAAATTTAAGTCGTTGCCCCACGTGGTCTAATTTGGAAGAGGATCAGCCTGTTTAATTATGAACAGCGGCAGGTGAACACGGTTTTTATATGAACTACAGGCTTCAGATTGAGCTACACCTTGTTGCTAGGGTACCGCGTTTCTAAGAGGATTTCGACAAACTTGAAATGAAGTATTATGAAAAGATGTTTTGAGGATGTACGACGACGTACAACTACGTAGGCTCCCGCTTTATTGGGAATCACATGTCATGTCATGACATGACAGAGCAATCTAACTCTAAAAATGTTGTCAGTTAGATAGGATTGAATCCGTGTGTCAATGGACGCAGACCCACATGGCTACTGCCAGCTCAGCGCGTTTCTGACGCCTAAAAATTGTCATGATAGCAAAAAAAAAGGGTTTTTGTCTGGTAGACCACGGATCTAGTGAATCCGACGAATTTCGTTAAGCATTGAGCAAATAAGCAGAGAGAAATATGTTAAAGATGATCAGATTCACCTTATAGCTTGTCTTTCCATACTTTTGTCGAGCTCTACTATTAGACGTCACGTCACGGTCATCCGAGGATCGTCGTGCACACAGAATCCAGATTCAATACCCTTTCATCGGTGTGTTAGACTTAAAAATTACTGAGAGCTTGAGCTTTGTCCGGAGTTTGAGAATGCAGTACATACAATCGAATTTGCAGGTCAGAGTTCTGAGTCTATCCACCCAGGACGCGGACTCGGACGGGTTGGCAGGACCGTGCACGCGTATCGCTGCCGTAATTTGGTTCTCAGCGAACGGCGTGACTTGTTCATTGGCGTATCAAAGTCAAACTTGTTTAAACCATATTTCATCTGCAGCGAGCAATTTACTGAATCATAAAACCAAAATGCAACCTCGCCATCGTCAGCTCCAATGCTTACTTCCATGCTTATATGATTTCTTTAGGCTTTATAAAGTTTTAGCCGCGGCGGTCTCGCTGCCCACCCACAAAAAAAAACTTGAACAACAGCAAAAAGAAAGGAGAAAGGGGCTGACTCTCGTCGCTTACATCTAGATCTCAATCATTCCTCGAACGCAGTACAAGGGAAAATACAAACGAAGATTGGTTATTATATTATTCAAAAATACTCAAAATGCGTATATGCGCTTTGGATATAATTAATTAACTTCGACACAACAATATGACTCAGGTTCAGGAGCATTCACTGGTTTTGAATTGAATACCCCATTAGGAAGGCAACAAAGGAATTCTAAGCCGAGTATTACAGCGTAAATTCTAAATATGGAAAACAGAGTGTGAACAAAGACGAAGACAAAGAGGTGTAAACGTGAACAGAGGTGTGCGACTTCATGATAGGGTCGAGTTGCAAGATAACAAAAGCTACAAAACATTTTGAAGGTACAAACGATGTCGCTGAACTGACGACCCTTGACCGGCGTATGCATGCTGAAATGGCGTCCGATACGGGACTGTTTCTGAATCAAATTCCGCTATTCCACACCACTTCTATTCAAGATTTGGGCTCGAGATTTGGACCGGTCGATATAAATATCACTATGAATAAGTAAGAGAGGGTATTAGAAACTCTGAATCTGACAGCAGGTGTGTAAGAAGAACAAAAGATCGTTTGTTGTTCAGTTCGCCGGCAATCGACCCCGAGACATGTGTCCTTTGTTTTTAAAGATTATATATTGAAAACTAGATTACCGAACAGAAGAAAGGAAAGGAAAATAAAGGAAACAGAATTTCTAGTTATGATATTGTAGTAATGAGATACAGTAAGGGCACTGAATTGTCCCAAGTGTTATTACCCGATACAAGATTCATAATCTCTGATGCAACGATGCGGTTTATATATATAACACAATGTTTGAGGTGGGGTGTTGAAAATGCATATAAATAGAGGATAGCGTCGTCGTTTTTCGTTCAGATCATCATTCTTCGAACACGGTACGAGGGGTTGTAGCCCGAGCTCGATGTGGCAACTGCGTCCGCCGATGGGTCAGGAGCAGGAGTCAAGGTGATGGTTTTTCCCAGATCAGAGTCGTCGTCACCGTTGTTGTTTGTGTCGGTGGATTGAGCAGGGCTGGCGGTGATGATGGTGATTCCGCTAGGGTTGTTTGCTTCGATGGACGAGATCAAGGCTGATGCGGAAGCCGGGGAGAGTGTGATTGTCGTGTTGAAAGAGAAGATGGTGGGTGCTGGAGAAGGTGCAGATGGTGCAGGTGTAGTAGTAGCAGCGACGACAGATGAAGAAGACAGAGTTACGCTTGGCGCAAGCGTTGCGGAACGGGTGGCCGAGGTAGTGACTGCCGGAACGAATGGTGAGGCAGATACGTTGTTCCCAGTTGAGTTTCCGTCCGAGGTAGAGTTGGAAGAAGAACCAGATGAAGAAGATGGAGGCTGCAATGTGACGCTTGGAGCAAGCGTTGCAGTCCGTGTGGCCGACGTGGTTATAGCCGGGATGATGGGTGAAGCGGACGTAGAGTTAGAAGTCGCACCGGAAGTCGAGTTGGATGGGGTGCCATCGTCGTCACCGCAATCATTGCCATCACCATCGCTGTCGCTATCATCACCACCACCAGTAGTCGAATTAGTTGAATTACTGTCAGAGCCAGTCAAACCGCCCTGGACACCGGATGCTTGCATCTGAGCAAGCGCATCGGACAAACTATCACATGTGATTGTCTAGCAAGCAAAATAAACCTCGGGCAAAGGAGAAGGACAATAAGGAAATGACTTACAACGCCAACTTGGTTAGTCTGGGGTAACACCACGCAAGTTTGACCAGCGGTTGAGCATGGGGTCAACACCCACTGGGAGTTGACACATTGGGCATTCTGTCCGGTTACACATGCAAAGGACAATTCTAGAGAAGAACGGTAAGTAGGGTTATATCATTCCATACCAGAAATGTCTTACGGGTAGCATTGCATGGATCAGTTGGACTGATGGATGCAAATTGGGCATTAACCGTTTGGGCCTCTTCTCCGTTTTGAAGGAGTTGAGATGGGGTAAGAGAAGGGGCAGCAGTAGCTGTATGAGAGACCGAGAAGATTATAGTCGCAAGAGAGAGGACTGAGGAGAACATCATTATTGTTATGGATGATTCGTAAGAGAAAGAGACTGAATGAAAGACGGAGAGACAAGCACCTGGCTTGGTGATGAAGTCAAGGAAAGAGGAAAGTTGTTAATTGCGTGGCATTTTCCTCTCTCTTTTATATACACACCTTGGACACATGTCATGTCTGTTACACGCTCGCATTATGACAGGACAATAAGACAAACGACGGACAATAAGAGTTCTGAGAGTTGGAGGAGGACAATAAACTGACAACGCGGTCCAATCACTGTTCACGACATAGACGCCCATTGGAGTTGCACAAGCGAGGCGTGTTAATCTCCGCGCTGTTGATTTGTCCTCCCCCTGTACTTACGGTGAACGATGGCCGATGTATTCCACATGCTTGAGAAGACAGGCGAGAGAAAAAAAATTGCGGAGACGGTGTCTTTTTGTTGTCTTCCTCTTTTCTTTGACGATTACGACCTGCGATGGCGATGATGAAGATGGCGATGTCGATGAGAAGCGGTGTTGTTGTTGTTCTCAGTCTTCTTGTTGGTTTAGTCCTTAGTCAGGTATTAAGATTTTTTCTTCTTCTTCCGTGTCATAATATTCTCTCACACTGTCTTTTTTAGACAACGCATGTCGTCCAAGTCGGCAATGGCAGTCTCACGTTCGATCCAGACAACATTCAAGCACAAATCGGCGACGTTATCCGTTTTGTATTGTCAGTTCCTTTCCTATTCCTTCACTACTTTTCATTCTCCTCAACCCATTCCTATTATAGCCACCCAAAAAATCACACTGCTACTCAAACGACCTTTCAGAATCCATGTGGTCCCACGCAATCCGACCCATCATTCTTCGACTCAGATTTGTAAGTAAAACCAAAGGATAAAATAAAACAAAACAGATTACTCATTCTTTCTCGATAGCAAGCCAGTTTCGCCAGGGACAGCCGACGCCGCCCTCCCCAATTTCGATGTCACAGTACAAAACAACCAGCCCATCTGGGTCTATTGTAAACAGCCAGGTCCACCCACACACTGCGGGCAAGGAATGGTCTTCTCCGCCAATGCACCTACAACAGGCAACACATTCCTCAACTTTCAAGCCGCAGCGCTCGCGATTGGAAAAGCTCAGCAAGCCAACTCTACAAGTACCGCCCCTCCGACGACGCACACGATTCAAGTCGGAGGGCTTGATGGTGCTGGTAAACCGGTATTGAAATACGATCCACCGTCTATCACGGCGAATAAAGGAGATACCGTCGTATTTTCGTTTGGTCTCAAGAATCATACCGTTACTCAATCTTCTTTTGGATTCCCGTGTGCGCCTATTCCGAAAGAGCTGAATGGCGGTATTGATGGCTTTGATTCTGGCTTGTAAGAATAATTGAGCTCAGTTGGAAAAAAAGCATATTGCTCATTCTGGTTTTTTAGTCTTCCGCCCAAGGATAATGTCAATCAAACATTTAGCATCACGATAAACGATACGAAACCCATTTGGCAAGTCGTTTAATTTGTACCTTATCTCACTCGTACACATTCTTACATCTCCAAATTAGGGGATACTGCCGTCAAACGGGTCACTGCGGACAAGGAATGGTCGTCGCCATCAACGCCAATACCGATGGTCAAACACACGACTTTGACGCCTACTTGCAGCTCGCTTTGAATTCCAACGCTACAGTTTGAAACAGTGTCGGCGACCTACTACATTCACTTACTTATGCGGATCTTTTTTTTTTCGCTGTATCTATTTGCACAACTTTCGTTTTCTTTTTTGATTCGTTTTTGTCTATATAATACATATTCAGGGTTTTTGTTAGGCGCTCGGATGGATATTTAGTGAAAACCTTACTACATAAATCTTGAAGAATTGGTGCAGTGATGAACTTGATATACGACTACTATATTGAAGAAAGTACTAGAGGAGTGTCGCAAAGTGTTATCATTGTAAATGACATACTATAACCTCACGCGAACCCCTGAAGCTTGAACTCCTATTAGGTACTTGAAGGGCATGAACTAGAAGAGCATAGTTATTGTAAACACAATAATTAATTATTTTTATTGGAGCTAAAGAGAGAAAACATATTGGCTGAACTTTGAATGTACGAGAAATAATTATTTATGGCGTGATGAGTCCAATATAGGTAGATAGGTAAATGTTAAGAAATGAAAATGGTGAGAGGTTATTTTTTTAAAAAAAAGACGAGGCGAAGACGTGCTTGTCACTGCTTGTATGCGACGATGTGGAAAGCAAAGAGCACAGCTCAACAGGAATTGACGACATAGTCTTTTGAGAATTGGTACAGTTGACCAACAACCCCGTCTCGAGAACCCACATGTAAATCTAGAGAGCAAACTTGAAGCAGAAAGGTAATAAAATCTAGTTTGGTTTACTCCATTTGAGTGACACTAATACCCTTTGATACCAAGGCATCTGCGAGTTTGGATTTCATGGCGTATACAGCATGACCTAAACTATGACCAAAACTATGACCAATCACAGGATCCAATATCACAACCTCGACTCCCATTTCCAAAACCGCGTCCAAGAAAGAGCCGTCATCGTCAGACCGCATCATACTGAGGAGTGTCGCCGAAATGAGGGTTTTGGGCCTTAAAAATGCTAGTAAAGTATTCAGCGCCTTCGGAACCTCGTCAAACGCCAGTTCTAGGGTATGAAGGCAAGGTAAAATGGTGTCAATATCAGTATCCGAGAACAAATCAAAAAGCAGCCACGCCGATGAATCCAATCTGAGATGGGTTATTTTGGGCATAGTTCGGATTAACTCGAGAATTGGGGAATAATCGACCGCAGCATGAATGACTTCAAGTTCTCCGTAAACGTCGAACAATCCCGTCCACTTAGGACCGAATCTTTCATCGGTACGGGGACCGTTAGGTTTCAAGTTCTGTGTTGAGCCCGCGATTCTAAAGTTCTGGCTGTTAATGTCTATGCGGAAATAACTCAGGTCTGTAAATCGGCGTAATGTACCCGATGGGATCGTTTTGAAAATGTCAAATGTATTTAGTCGTCGTGGTAGCAGTGTCCTCGGATCTCCCGTGTCGAGAATTCCGTTTTTGTATTAGTGCTGGGTCAATGTACCTCGTTTGGAAATGGGATAATATTGGAGCGCGAATATGGGTTGCCAAATCCCGGATATAATTATAGCCGTGGATAGAAGATGACTTTAATGTAAGGTCTTTAAGTTGAAGAAACTCTAGTGGGCTATTGATGATCGTACCCCCATCGTAAGTTGTTGGAGAAAACGGCGACGTGGCATCTCCTCCTATGTCAAGGCTAAAAGACGTTAAAAGGGGGCAGTTCGAGAGAAAGAGAAGAAAGTGAGATGGATCAGGTGGGGTTTCTGATCGGTATGTAAGGCCAAGGTTTGTCAAATTGTTACGTGTATCGATATTACGTGAAAGTGCGAGAGACGACAGGTGGACACCATTCAACTTGAGCATCTCAAGACGGCAAATATCCATTGGTAGGAAATCCATCGATAGATTTTTTGAAGAGTTGAATGTTAAACAGATATCGAATATATCCACGGCCAAGTGTCGCAATTGTTGTGTTACTGACGGTGTGAATTCGGAACTTTGGCATATGTCCTGAAATTCGTTGAAATCCTTCGTATTAATCGAAAGAGTTAGAGAATGCATCCGTGAAAAAAGACATGGAACCATTGGTGCGAAAAAGTAATTGCATCTGTAATCCTCGTCCTCGTACAATTCTTCCCATATTAATTCGAGAGGAGCATCGCCAGACCGGCCCACGAGAAACTCCAAGAAGGAACAATCGGAAGGTAAGGATATATACGTCCACAAAGTGGGCCATCTCAGTGTATAATTCCTCCAATGACGACAGACAGATGAAATTCTAATAGCATTCGTTCCAGAAGACCCAGATTTAACTACGATCGCGAAAATATTGTAGAGAATATCTGCTGGCAGCTTGTTTATTGGAATCTTGGAATTGTGAATATCGTTTAACCGCAACGCAAAATAATCCAGTCTCTTTCTCATTTCAATAATAGTGTCTAGAGTGATTTCTTCGTCGTGCGTTCTGAGTAATAATACAGTATATTATCAATATAAGAGCGGTTTATAGAGAATTCAACTCACTTTACTGCATTTTCGAGTTCTGTTATCTTGTCATTGTATAGTTCCATAATATCTCAACACTAGTTCGAGAAAAGGAGATAAACACTAGGGGAGTAAGACAATGGGATGTGGGAGGATGTGGGCCAGTGCCGCCAGGGCCCAGGCGTTGGCGCCGTTACCAAGCGCACCAAAGCGTAACGGTGTTACTCGCTGACTCTGACACTGAGCACGCGTTTTATGATTTTTATCGGCGTACTATCAACTTTTTTTTCGCCAACGCTGAAAAGGGAAGAAGGGCAAAACGTGTGTCTCTGTCGGATTTAGCCACTGCTATATCTGCACTAAGGTGTGACGGGAACGTCACACGTCAACAACGCTGCAACAGATCAGCGACTTTATCCGTTCGTTTTTCTCGCATTCCTCTCAAAGGCCCCTTTCGTTTCGTGGGCGACCGTGGCCACCCGAAAAATTACACTGTTACGTGGATCGAAGAGCGTAGTTAAAACAGAATGACACATTAGTAGTTTTATTCCAGCTTGGCGTGAATACCCTTTGTAACTAAGGCATTTACAAGTTCGGAATCTCTAGCTTCTTTATAACAAGCCTTTTCCAATACCAAAACTTTAACTTGCATTTTCAAAACCGTGTTCAAGAAAGAATCGTCGCTAGAAGGTATTCCCTCAAGTGTGTCCAAAATAAGAGTTCGGGGTTTCAAGTAAGATAATGGAGAACTCAACGCCGGCCGCCCTATCTCTAGGCAAGGAAACAATTCTAGGGTATGAAGGCAAGGGAAAACGGTGCGGATCTCGGTATCCGATAACGAATTGAAAATGGACCACGCCGATGAACGTAATTTGAGATGAGTTAGTTTGGGCAAATTTTGGATTAAATTGATAACCTGGGAATAGTCGAACAAAGGAGCATGGGCTTCTCCATATATGTCGAGCGGTACTAGAGGGTGTTGTTCTTCAATATAGCGGGACGTGGGAGGTTTGTGTTTCGAGCCTGTGATTTCGAAGTGGTAATCGCCAATGGTTATGGATAAGTAACCAATGTCTGCAAATTGAGACAATGTACCCGGTGGGATTGTTTCGAAGACGTCAAGATGAAGTGGTGGCGCTCGGTGCGTGGAGTTCCTTGAGAGATTCCGTGGCGGTGACTGTGCTGCGTCAGTGTAATATCTTCTGAAATGAGATAAAAAAGGGGCGCGAATGCAGGCCGCAAACTGTCCAATATAGCCATACCCCTCTATACCCTCGGATTCCAATATAAGGGTTCTAAGATGCTGAAAGTCCAATGTGCTAATCGTTTCCCCGCTTATCGGCGACGACGCCTTAGAATATTTTTTCGAAACATTGAGCTTCAAAAAGTTTAAAAGTGGGCAATTTGAAAGGAAAATAAGAAGGTGGGACAGATTAGGGAGGTTGACGGAGTGATATGAAAGTGTGAGATCCGCCAAATTGTTACGCACATGACTACGTGGAAGTGTGAGCCACGGTAGATATATTTGACGCAACTTGAGCTTGTGAAGACAGAAAATGTCTATCGGCAGGAAATCCGTTAATAGTGCCTCTTCAATCTGATCATGGACGGTAGCATCTAAGTATTGCAGTTGTTGTACTGGCAGTGGTGGAATTTTGAAACCTTGGCATGCGCGTTGGAATTTGTCGAAGTCGGCCCAATGAACATGAAGAGTTAGATAACGTAACCGAGAAAAAAGGGATGGGATTATCACTGAGCCGGTGTCGAAATCGTGGCGAATTTGATGCGGAGGATTTGCCCAAGTCAGCGCGATAGGAGCATCTCCCGACCGGCTCTTGAGAAATTCCAAGAAGGGGAGAGAGCAAGGTATGTCAATAGATCTCCATAAAGCTGTCCATTCTAGCGCACAGGTCCTCCAATGACGACAGACAGATGAAATTCTGACGGCCGTCATCCCCGACGAACACGTTCCGATTGCAAAAGGCGAGCTTTGAGCTGCTAACGCGAAAATATTGTAAAGAATGTCTGCGGGAAGCTTGTTTATTGTAAGCTTGGAGTTGTGGATGTTGTTCAATCGCAATACGATAGAGCTAAGTCTCTGTTTTATTTGAATAATGGTGTCCAAAGTCATTTCTTCATCGTGCGTTCTGGTATTTATAATGTGTTATTCGGAATAAGGAGTGTTTTACGCGAATTCAACCCACTCTATTGCATTTTCGAATTTCGCGAGATAAGGTAATAGTTCATCGTTATACTGTTCCATGAATGCCTGGACGTGGTGGGTCGAGAAAAGGGAGGTAAACACCGGAGAACCAAGAGAATAGGAGGAGTCTAAGGGGCCACGAGACGTAACCCAAGTAAGTAAGGTAATTTAGAGATTATCCAAAAAGAAGCAAAAATGTCAATACGCGTTTTATAAATCGAATTTTATCAAAAAACGTCACTTGTAGACACTAGTAAGAATCCAAAAGAATTAGAATTAGGACCTCGACTGAGTTACTCCACGTGCTCTTTGTATATGAACTAAAAGATGATGGATGTGATGGACCCTATAGAATTGTATTGACAAACTTTAACTTTAAAATGATATAGTAAGCATTTGCATTTGGAACTCAGGGCTCTTCGTTTTGCATGTCCAAATCCTCCACAAAAATAGACTCACTATTTGCCCCCTTGATCAGTAGTTGGTATTACTATTGCTTATAAGAGATCATAAGCCGTTGTTTTCCGGTGGGAAAGAAATACCGCCATCGAGATACTTAACAAGTCTTAGACTCTTAAAGCACAATGATATCTGTCAGTTGAAAGGTGTTTAACATGGTACGACTTCGGAGGCAAGAACTTGGCCGATGCCGGAACGTAAATGTATTACCAGGTGAACTATCAATGGGCGTGACGCTAGTATATCAATTCAAACATGAAATGACGGCAAAAACGTTGTTCCCTGCTCTGTCATTGGATAGTAAGCAACGCATACTTTTTTTGTTGGGGCACTTAATATACGTATTAATATCATTCTAGCGAGGTATGAACACCCTTTGTGCCCAAAGCATTCATAAGTTTGAAGTCTCTAGCATCATTATAACCCTCCTTCTTTATTACCAAAGCCCGAACATCCATTTTCAAAACTGCGTCCAAAAAAGAAAAATCATCGTCATCGCGCGGTATCCCGTTAAGTGTGTCCAATATAAGAGTTTGGTTTCAAATAGGCTAACGGTGAATTGAACGGTTCCATTTTTTGGCAATGCGACAGTTCCAAGGTATGGAGGCACGGAAGGAGGGCCCGAATTTCGGTATCCGATGACATCGAAGCGAAAATGGACCATGCTGAGGAAGATAATCTAAGATGCGTTAATTTAGGCATGGTGCGAATTAACTCAATCATCAGGGAATGGTCGAATGGTTCAAGCGTATCCCCTGAAACGTCTAGCGAGTTTGAGTCGTAGCGGTAGGCGGGAGAAGGTGGTCCATGTCTTGCTTTGATCTCGAAACCGTAGTCCGCGGCGATGATTATAGATAAGAAACCAAGATCCGAGAATTGAGATAAGATACCTGATGGGACCGTTTCGAGAATGTTAAGACTTGCATGAAGTGGTCTGGAGTCCAAATTCACTCGTCTAAGATCGGTGTATTTGTGGAACCTTTCGAATTGAAATAATACTGGGGCGCGAATGCGGACCGTGAATTGCCAAATATAAACATATCCATGCATACCATCAGAGTGTAATATAAGATGTTTGAGATGATGGAAGTCTGCTGTATTCATCGTTGCTCCGACG
This sequence comes from Phallus indusiatus, assembly GCA_027605045.1. Classification (NCBI taxonomy): domain Eukaryota; kingdom Fungi; phylum Basidiomycota; class Agaricomycetes; order Phallales; family Phallaceae; genus Phallus; species Phallus indusiatus. The sequence goes on along the minus strand of JAQFWX010000020.1, from coordinate 660,459 downwards.
TCGCTTATTAAAGGCTCGAATGCACTGGCTCTGGTCCGTTGATCTGAAATGTCTAGTTTCAAAGTGTTTAAAAGAGGACAGTTTGAGAGAAAGATAAGAAGGTGAGATAGATGAGGTAGGTGTTTAGAATATGAAAGTGTGAGGTTTGTCAAATTGTTACGTGGCGTGCCAGTGAGCCACGGTAAGTGAACATCACGCAAATTGAGCGTTTGAAGGCTGCTGATGTCTATCGGCAGGAAATCCGATAATACCGCATTTTTAGTCTGCCCATAAATTGAAGCATCCAAGTACCGCAGTGGTTGTTGTTGTTGTTGTTGTTGTACTGGCAGGAGTGTGAGTGAGAGAGCCTGGCAAGCGTGTTGGAATTTTTTGAAGTCGTCACGAGCAACGTGAAGAGTGAGAGAATATAATCGGGGGAGAAGGGATGCAATTATCGATGAACCCATGCCGAAATCGTCGCGGCGAGGTTTGTAAGAGGGGTTTGTCCATCTCAGCTTGAGAGGAACATCTTCAGAACGGCTTATGAGCAGCTCCACAAAACGATGGGAACTAGGTATATCAAGGTATGCCCATAATGTTGGCCATCCGAGAGCACAGATCCTCCAACGACGACAGACGGATGAAAGTTTGACGACAGTCATCCCTGAGGACAATTCGGATGACATTCCAGGCGAGCTTTGAACTATAAGCGCGAAAATATTGTAGAGAATATCTCCAGGTAGCCTGTTTATCGAAAGCTTGGAGTTTTGAATACGGTTAAGTCGCAAAAGGATAGAGTGCAGTCTTTCTTTAGATTGAATTATGATGTCCGAAGTCATTTCTTCGTCGTGTGTTCTGAGTTGTGTTATCAATGAAGGAAAGAGGTTTTATGGGATCCAACGCACTCTATTGTATTTTCGAGTCCAATAAGATAAGGTAATAGCTTGTCATCGTATAATCCCATAAAGAACCGAGCACTGTAAGTGAAGGTAGTCTTGAGCGAGAGAAAACCAGACGGAAGCCACGAGGCGCTATAACCCAAGCAGGTGAGATGACTTGAAGATTATCAAAAGGAACGGCATGAAATATGCACTCATATCAGCATCTTGTGAGGACAGTCACTTTTCCTGCGAGTAAACTTTTTGAAGGAGCTAGTAACCATTGAGTCGGTGACAAAATCCAGTAGACGTTTGTTGGGATGGAGGCAGCAGCCGCCGGCAAGGAGCATCCCACGCCTTTTTTTTGCCACGGCTTTTTCCGAAACAAGCAATTCGGAGCAGTCCTGCTTCGTCTTGCTCTCTCTCTCTGGCACTGGCAACCGTATGGGGTTGGGGAACGAGCGGAGCTCGGTACGCAGGACAGACGACCGCCGGGTGGGCGGGCTCCTTGTCCTACGATTCGGTTGCCTACCAGAGGAATGCGATAATGTTTAAGGATGTATATTAGCCAGCTGTAGACTACTGATAGTGATATGAAATCAAATAAACTATGTGCTTTGGGCTGGGAAGGGTGGGAAAGCAAAAAAAGATGGATGGATGTCTGATGCGAGTGAATGTGAACTATCTAGTGTGATGATGGTGGTCTGGAATGAACCGTGGATGCCTCTAGCGCTCTCTGCGCTCTGCAGGACGGTGGTGCCGTCTCGGCACCGTCCCTACTTTTGCGTCTCTTCCTTTTTTTGCGTCAACGTTCGAACTCTATAAACTAGATCGACTTATTTGACCGCTTAGTTAGTAGTTCTGAATCCACCTGAGATAAATAACGGTGCTACATATCAATTGATTTCGTATATAATGACAATGAGTTATCTTGGTAGGTAGGACAGAAAAATACTCTCATCTGACTAATTAATCTCATTCCAGCGAGGTACGAATGCCCTTTTTAGTCAAGGCATCTACAATCCCGGAATCTCTAACGCTACTATAACCATTTTTCTGTACTATCAAAACCTGAACCTCCATTTTCAAAACCGCTTTCAGGAAAGAATCATCATCCTTAGGCGTCGGTATCCCATCAAATGTGTCCAACATAAGAGTTTTGGGTTTCAGGAAGGCTAACGGTGAGTTTAGCAGTTCCATCTTTCGGCAATCCGACAATTCCAAGGTATGAAGACAGGGAAGAAGGGCGCGAATTTTGGTGAACGACATCGTGGTGAAAATGGACCATGCTGAAGCATATAATCTGAGATGTGTGAGTTTGGGAAATTTTCTGAGCAACTCTATGATTGGCGAATAATCAAACGCAGAATTGGCTTCTCCAAAAAGGCGGAACATTGGTTTGTGATTGAGACTACGATTTTGTTTTGACCTGATCCCAAAGTGATCGCCGCTAGTGCCTATGGATAAGTAATCAAGCTCTGAAAATTGACATAATGTATCCGGTGGGATCGTCTCGAAGATGTGAAGGTCACGTAGGGTTCGGTGCGTGTCTCTCGCCGGTGAGTGATTTCTTCCTGTCGGTAACACGTTGTCTATCATGTAAGACCGGTGAAAACGAGATAATCCAGGGGCCCGAATGCAAGCTGCAAGTTCTCCGATATAATCATACCCCACTATACCCTCAGATTCCAATAGAAGAGTTTTGAGATTGTTCAAGTCCAATCTACTGATCGTTGATACTCCGCCGTTGCGTATTTTCGATGACGCCTGGGACCATATCTTGTAGTTTTCTTTTGAGATGTTGAGTTTTAAAGAGTTTAAAAGGTGGCAGTAGGAGAGAAATATAAGAACTTGGGATAGATCGGGTAGGTTGATCGAATATGAAAGTTCAAGATTCGTCAAATTGTTTTGCGTACCACTACGTGGAGGCGTGAGCCACGGTGGATGTATTTGACACAATTCGAGAGTCTGAAGACGAAAAACGTCTATTGGCAGGAATTCCGCTAATAGAGCCTGTTCACTAGTATAATCGTGTTCACAAACCGTAGCGACCAAGGATTGTAGTCGGGGTGCATTTAACAGTAGGCCGTTGGATTTGAGCTTTTGGCATACGCGCCAGAATTCGTGGAAGTCAGCCCATTCAACGCAAAGAGTTAGAGAACGTATCCGGGTAAAAAGGTGCGGAATTATCGATGAACCCGTGTCAAAATCGTGTTCAGTCGCTTTGTATAGAGGATATGCCCATATCAAGTCGAGAGGAGCATTTCCGGACCGGCTCATGAGCAACTTTAAAAATGGGAGGGAGTAAGGTATATTAATAGACGTCCACAAGATTGGCCATCCAAGCGCAGAAGTCCTCCAATGACGACAGACGGATGAGATTCTGACGGCAGTCATTCCCGAGCACGTTTCGAAAGGCGAGCTTGGAACCAGTACTGCCAACACGAAAATGTCGTAGAGAATATCTGAATCCACCCTGTTTATTCGGAGTCTGGAGTTGTAGGTATTGTTTAATCGCAATACGATAGAGCGCAGGTCCTTTTTTGTTTTGGTTATAGTGACTGGGGTCATTTGTTTGTCGTGTGTGCTGGTGATATACTATCAAGCTCAATAAGAAAAACAGTTTGCAAAAATACAACTTACTCGATTGTATCTTGGAGACTCGTGAGATAAGGCAGTAGCTTATCATTGTAAACATCCATGTAAGCGGGTCGACAAAAAAGGGAGAGAACCGGACGAGGCGTCGTAACACTAAGAGATGATTTGGAGATTATTCGCGTTTAAATACGCATGATATTACGAGAAAGTCACTCTTGTGAACACTGAGGGTGATATTTCTTAATCGTCGAATGGTTGGTGGTTGACGCGTTGACGAACCTCAGCGGCAGCAACCAGCATATGAAAAGGTCCGTGCAGACCGCTTTTTTTCACATGGCGCCTAAAAAACTATGAAAGAGATCATTTGTTTCATGACACACGTATGTATAGTTGTCATCATTCTGGGTCTTTTTTTTCCTTGCGACTGTATTGCGTCAGATTAATATCGATTAATATTCAAGCAGTCTTCTATATGATTTTCAGGATTTGAGTAGTCTTTACGTTCTGAAAATTTGGCAACCTTATTAAAACTCGGCGTGTTTGGTGTGAAAAAAATTGAACGTTCACACTTGGAAAAGTGTATTTGAAGCAGAAAGACACATCTTCGGGTTTTATTTCAGCCAGACACGAATACGCTTTGTAAGTAAGACATTTATTAACTTGGAATCCCTAGCTTCACTATAGCCGGCTTTTTCTACCATCAAAACCTTAACCCCAATCTTCAGAACCGCGTCCAAAAAAGCATCGTCATCAGAGGATGTCCCTTCAAATGTGTCCAAAATCAGAGTTTTGGGTTTCAAGTACCGTAGCGGCGATTTCAGCAGTTTCGTCATCTGGCAATCTGACAACTCTAATGTACGAAGGCGAGGAAATAGGGCGCGAATCTCAATACTCGACATAGATGTGAAAATAGACCATGCTGGGGAAGATAAACTGAGATGCGTTAGTTTCGGCATGATGCGGATTAACTCGATGATCCGGGAATGGTCGAACTTCGACTCATATAGTTCTCCTGAGATATCCAGCGGGGTGTACGCGGGAGAACGTTCATATCTTGCACAGATTTTGAATCCACCGTAACCTCGGAAAATTATGGATAGATAGGTGAGGCCTGTAAATTGAGGAGAAGACAGGATCCCAGACGGAATCGATTCAAAGATGTTAAAAGGTGTGGCAATTTGAGGTACTCGGTAGTTGTACGGGATGCCTAGGTCGCGGGAATATGAAAGTCGGGGGACATAGTCATTGTAATACCTCCGTAGATGGGCCACATTTGGAGCGCGAATGCAGACCGAAAGCTCTTGAATGTAGTGGGAGCCCTTTGTACCCTCGGTTTTTAATATGAGGTTTTTGAGGTTATAAAGGTTTACTTGGCCGATTGGTAACCCATTCATCGACCGCGTCGCTGCTACTGTGGAAATTTGTGCCTCCTCCTCTTCTTCTTCATCCACTTCCTCCCCGTCATCGTCATAGCTATCGTCACCGTCTTCGTTGTCAGCGTATCTATTTAGCATGTTGAGCTCTAGCTCTCTCAAGAGGGGACAATTCGAGAGAAAAACGAGAAGTTGGGATAGATTTGGGTATTTAACTGAATATGTGAGTGAGAGAATTGTTAATCGATTGGAGGGAAGCGAGAGCCAAGGTAGATGTAATTCGCGCATCTTGAGTTCAAGTAGGCAGGAGATGTCTACTGGAAAGTGATCTGTTAGTATTATTGGTCCGCGGCGATCATAGACGGTGGAGCCTTTGACTTTGAGCATGATACTGTGTAAGCACTGTAGTTGTAACGGCGCAGTTTTCGACTTTTTCAGGATGCGTTGAATGTGAAAAAGGTCGGTAAATGAAAGGCGAAGAGTTATAGAAGATGACCGGGAAAAAATGTATGGAATGGTTGATGAAACCGTGTTGAAATGGCGACCGTAGTCGAATAGTTGGCTTGACCATCTCGACGTAAGAGGAACATCCCTAGACCGGTTCATGAACAGATCCAGCATACGACGGGGGTAGGGTATGTCGATAAATGACCATAATGTTGACCACTCTAAAGCACATGTTCTCCAATGATGACAGACAGATGAAATTCTGACGGCAGTCTTTGCCGGCGATGCGAGTGTACTAGACGAAGTTTGGACTGCTAATACGAAAATATCGTGAAGGATATCTGGAACCACTTTGTTTATTGGAAGACTGGAGTTATGGATGCTGTTCAATCGCAATACGATAGAGTTGAGTCCCCGCTGCGTTTGGATTAATGTGTCCGGGGTCATGTTTTTGTCGTACGTTCTAAAACTAATGTGTTATCGATGAAAAAAGTGTTTTCAATAACTCGACTCACTCTACGGTATTTTTGAGTCCCATAATATATGGTAACAGCTCGTCATTGTATAATTCCATGAACAGTTAATCGTTATTCGTCGAGCAAAGGAACTGAGGTAGCCTCGAGCTTGAAGAAAACCCCAAGTATGTGGGATTATGAAAGCTAAGTACGCGTTTTAAAGTGTTCTTTAGAGACAAGACCAGTTACTCTTATGAACACCACAAGTGAAATTGTGGAAAAATTTTCTTGGGTGAGGTTTGTTTGCTGAAACAGTTGGGGACAGAAACTCAGCTGAGCGGCAAGCAACCGGCAACAGTTAATAGCTCGGAATAAAGCGCGATTCAATTGTCTTTGCTCTGGCGTAGAAAAGGAGATCAAGGCTTACAAGACGCATGATACCCTACTGGTAGTATAAAGCAACACTCTGCATCGGTTTTATTCTAGCCATACACGAACATGATTCGTAATCAAAGAGCTTATAAGTGAGTCCCTAGCTTCACTATAACTTTCTTTTTGTAATATCAAAACCTCAACTCCCATTTTCGAAACCACATCCAGGAAAAAATCATGATGGGACAGTATCCCATTAAGCGTGTCTAGAATGAGGGTTTTGAGTTTCAAGTAGACTAAGGGAGAATTCAGTGGGTCCATCTTTTGACACCTGACAATTCCAAGGTATTAAGGCAAGGAAGAAGGGTGCAGATCTCGGCATCTGACATCGGAGTGAAAATGGACCATGCTGAAGAATGCAAATGAATATGTGTTAGTTTAGGTACGGTGAAACGGATTAACTCGATAATCGGTGTACAGTCGAATAATCCGAATGTTTCTCCGAAGAGGTGTAGCGGGTCGTCGGCATAGTAGGGAGAAGTGTTATTATCATAATTAGGTCGGCGTTTTGCACGAATTATAAAACCTCCGTAGCCTCGAAAGTTTATGGATAAATAACCGAGACTTGCGAAGTGAGGAGAAGATAATATTCCCGACGGAATTGATTCGAAGATATTAAACGGTGCAATCTTTCGAGGGTGCGTGTAGTTTTCGGAGGGCTCGTAGGGATAAAGAGTCGGGGGGACGTAACTCATGTAATTTCTTCGGAAGTGAGTCACGTTTGGTGCGCAAATGTAGGTGGAAAACTCTCGAATGTAATGATAGCCGTTTGTACTTCTGGTATTCAGAATCAGGTTTTTGAGGTTGTACAAGTTCATCATCGATGGTCGGCGTGTCGCTGCTGCTGTGGAGACAAGTGAGTTTTCCTCTTCTCCCTCCCCTTTATCCGAGTCGTCTGAATCGTCGTTAGCGCAATCATCCAAAATGAAGAACTTCAGAGCTTTTAACAGAGGACAATGGGAGAGAAAAAAGAGGAGTTGAGAAATGTCTGGTAGGTTGTTCGAATATGTAAATGAGAGATTTGTCAATCTACTATTATACATAGGCGAAAGCCACGGGAGATGCCATGTTTTCAATTCGAGCTCCAAAAGACGGGAAATGTCTATCGGCACGTAATCCGTTAATACTTGCGGTCCATTCAGATCATTGTTGAATAGTATGGTGTGTAAACACTCCAGTTGGAGCGTCTTGGGTGCAGGAGATTCGAGTTCTTGAAACATTTGTTGAATGATGTGGAGTTCTACCCGGTTAATATTAAGAGTTAAGAACCGTAATCGGGGTGAAATGGATGTCATTACTGATAATGCAGTGTCGAATTCGCGGCGAACGTTGAATTGGGTGCTGGACCATGTCATTGCAAGAGGAGCATCCCTGGATCGGCTTATGAGTAAATCCAAGAGTGGACGAGAGCAAGACAAGTTGATGGACATCCATAAAGTCGACCATTCTAAGGCGAACGTTCTCCAATGACGACAGACGGATGAAATTCTGATGATAGCCGTTTCCGGGCATGAGGGAGGAGACGAGGTTTGTACTGCTAATGCGAAAATATTATAGAGAATATCGGGGATCACTTTGTTTATTGCAAGCCTGGAGTTGTGGATATTTTTGAATCGTAGCATGATAGAAGCGAGTCTTTGTCTTGTTTGTGCGATGGTGTTCGAGGACATTTCTTCGTCGTGCATTCTGGGAGTATGTTATGAATAAGGAAGAAGGTGGTAGCACAGAAGTTCGACTTGCTCTAAGATATTTTCAATTCCCATGAGATAAGGTAATAGTTTGTCATTGTATAACTCCATGAATACTAAATCGCCGCTAGCAGGAAATGGAAGTATGTAGCTTTGAGTTTGAAAACCCCAAGGTATGTGGAATAATTCAAAGACTTCAAGAGAAAGTACACGCTTTAATTCGTGTTTTGAACAAAGATTGTCACTTTTGGGGGCATTAGCAAGTGAGATCGCCCGCTGACGAAGAAAAAACCTCAGATACGTCAAGTCAGTGATGTGACAGATGTCGGTCTGCAACCGGCAATAGCCGGCGCCTTTGATGATGGTCAAACTTTGTTCGTGTTTAGTTTTGAGTTTGTTTTGCTTTTTCGTAATCACACACATTGTGATGAATCACCTCACAAAGCTTTTTAAAACTAGCGCAGCGATAACGTACAGTCATATTTTGATAATATTGGGAAAGTACTGTAATAATATAGATAGCAGGATCACAGCCGGAAGAGCGAACCTAAAACAGAGAAATATGTTCATTTTATTCCAGCCAGATACGAATACCCTTTGCAAGTAAGGAATTTATAAGTTCTGAATCCCAATATTCCATATAATAATCTTCAAGTAATCTTAAATCTTGAACTTCCATTTTCTAAACCGCGTCCAAGAAAGAATTATCATCATCGGATGTTGGTACCCAGTCAAGTACGTCCATCATGAGAGTCCTGGGTTTCAAGTAGGCTAGCGGACAAGTCAGCGGTCCTATCATTCTGCCTTACCGGAACTGTAGGGTATGAACGTAGGGAAAAAGGGTGCGCATCTCCTCGGCTGACATCGAAGTGAACACGGTCCACGCTGAAGAATAGAAGTGGGGATGTGTCAGTTTGGGCATGGTGCGGATTAATTCGATGATCGATGGGGAACGGTCGAATGACCCACGCGTTTGTCCAGTTACAAGTAGCGCGTTGTCGAGGGAAGAAGGTTCGCGTCTTGCACAGATTGTGAACTTTCCGTGATCTTGAAAAACCATGTACAAATAACCGAGGCTCGGGAATAAAGAAGAAACTGTTTCCGGTGGAATCGAGCCGAGGATGTTAAATGGTGTAGTATTATTAATACGCGGAGTTTGGTATGTGTCTGTAGAGCCATAATAACTTGAATTTGGACTTGGGGGGGAATGAAGCCAGTGTAATGCCTTTCAAACTGAGATATATTTGGAGCGAAAATGCAAGTTAAAAAATCTCGGATATATTCATACCCATTGGTACCTTGGCTATCCATATAAATTTTTTGAGGTTGTAAAAGTTTATTCTGTTGATCGTTGACCCGCTTGTCGACGGCGTTGCTGCTACTGTGGAAACGGGTGATACGGGTGATAACTCCTCGTCGTCGTCGTCGTCATCAGCATCATCATTCAGAATGGCGAGTTCGAGAAACGGAGAATTGTAGAGAAAGACGAGAAGTTGAGATAGGTCTGGGGGGTTGGTAGAATATGAAAGTGAGAGATCCGCTAATCTATGACATGGAAGAGAAAGCTACGGTAAATACCATTCGTGTATCTTGAGATCCTGAAGACAGGAGAAGTACTGGCACGTAATCGCGTAATCCGTCAATAATAATCCGACGATGAATGAAATCTTGGTCGACTGGATTGAGTACAGTTTGTAAACACTGCATTTGTAACGGTGTAGATGTAAACTTTTGAAAAGCACGCTGGAGGTTGTCCAGGTTGGTCGTTGAAAGATGAAGACTTAGGGAACGTAATCGGGAGAAAATATATGGCATGGTCGGTGAAACCATGTCGAGATCACGGTCAAAATTAAAACGGGAATTTGTCCATGTCAGCGCGAGAGGAGCACCTTGGAACCGACTCATGAACAAATCCAACATTGGATGTGGATAATGCAAGTCGATGAATGTCCACAAAGTTGACCATCTGAGTGCAGACGTTCTCCAATGACGACAGACGGATGAGATCAGTACGCGAGATAAGTCAGATTACCCACGGGAGAAAAAATAAGGTCAGTACGCGTTTTGTTTTTTTTTAAAAAAAAGGAAAATTCACGTTTTCGAGCACCGCTAGTGAACCTTGCAAAAGAAAAATTTTTGAAAGAATTCGTCCAGTTGGCATGCGGACGTCAACGAACCGTTTAAGCAGCAACCGGCAAGGATTCGGCATGCCGTGTTTGTCGGAGTTGAATTCACTGCGGTTATTGGAGACATGAAATGCCGACTTTCTGATTTTGGTAGAAGTTAAGTGTTCTCATTGTTTTATCTACTTATAATAAGTTCGTCTTGAAGTGGAGTAACACTGAAAAAGAATTCAAAGTGGTCAGAAATGCCCACGATCCTTGTTGATGAACGTGTTTTATGATATACCCACCGAACAGGCACATGTAACCACCGACGACTGAGTCAGTCGTCAGTGCTCACTGTCTCGTCCCTGATGATGACAATGAATTACGAACACCGATGTAACTTTCACGCACGAGCAGCTAAGCTTCGGCGCAGTTCTTGCCCAACTCTTGCCAAGGAAACAGCGGTAGATTGCAGTGCCGCCCACGCGGGTTGTGAAACGATGAAAAGCTGGCGTAATACGTTTTTTGACGCCGCCACCACGCCGCCATACAGCCATACCCACTCGTCGCAGTATAATCGACTGTCAGACAACATCCGCAGTCACGACAGCGGTTTTAATATCGAACCATACGTATCATATTATGATCTTATAAAGGTTCGAAAATTTGACTGTGGAATCCGCGTCCACTATCTGACTATCTTGTCGCGCCTCTCTCAGTACCAGTACCCTTTTTCTTCTATCGACCAACATACACAAATCATGGAACTGTGCAACGGTTTCGCAGGAAACGATCGCCTTATTGAGTTTAGACATGAGATACTGTAAGTAACGTTTCTCTGAAAACTACAATCTTTCCAACTGAGTTTTACAGCACAAATTCACAGCACTTGACTTTGAATACCATACAACAAACACGTCAAAACCTCAATGGCATTCTTTCGGAACTGAATACCATCCATAACTCCAAGATCCCCATAAATAAAGTCATACCCGATATACTATACGACATTTTCGTTCTCGCAATCTATAATTCGCCTTTTCCTGGAACGGCTATTTTGAACATCTCCCACGTTTGTCGTCATTGGAGGAACTCTGTACTGGAATGGCCTAGTTTATGGGCTTTCGTGGATATGAGTGCTCGTCCGCTCATTCCATTGTTCATGAATCGGTCGGGCGATAATACACCACTCACCTTTTCGTGGACAACGCGCTATCATCTCCCCCTTTTTGAGCGTCCAGCTTCAAATGCCGGTCATACCGTCAACACAAATTCAAATTTGCAATCCCCGAATGCTTACCGCTCGTCAAAATTGTACTTTGAGTCTCTAGCGAGTCACATTTTGCCGCGCTTGTGCTCTATGACTCTTCATCTCACGTTCTCCGAGTTCGTGGGGATCCGACACGTATTTCAAAGTTCTGGATCACTACCACTTCGGCTGCGGAGTCTGGATCTTGGATTGTATTTTCTAAACGACAATACGCATCCTCATGTCAATATTCCATTGACAGATCTATTACCGATAGATGTGTCTTACCTTCGAGAAGTCAGGCTTCAGGAAGTCCCTTTACCGTGGTCCGAGCCGCCGCACAATAAATTGACACATTTTCGAATCCATTCGCCAAAACAAACACCCCTGTTTTCTCAACTTCACACCTTTCTATCTCGTTGTCCTCTTTTGGTCGAATTGGCGGTTGCGCTCTCGGTCGACCGTGTAGGAGAGGATTACGACATGCTTTCCAAAGATCTCGCCACATTCAGTCAGCCTACCATTCCCGAGACTAATTACCTAGACTTTCCCGATCTTTGTAAACTCGAGCTAGCTTCGCTAGGTCGTTCGCAAGATTATATGCAATGTCTGGCACGTCACATCAGAACGACGGGATCGTTATCCTGTTTTGATCTGAGATATGACCAATCACCCACTACCACGCCCTCCTTCAACATTTTCGATTTAGTGCCGACCGAGACGTTCTCCCATTTCAAAAGACATAAATTCTTATTCATCAACCTTTTCAGAGAGAGTGGCAATTTCATCATCTACTCGGGACCTGGGGCCCGTTCTTCAGGTGGTCAGCGACACATGATAAATTCAAGCGGATTTCGACGTCAGTATCACTATCCGCCACCTAAACACCTATTTCCTTTTTACATCTCGGGTTCGGGTCCACCAGGTCGTTCATTCGATCACGGACCGTTTTACGAACTGATGGAGTCTATGCCAGAAATAACGCATCTCGAATTGGTGTCGTCCGCTTGGGAACTGTTAACCTGGTGGGATATTGATCTTGCTAAGGTGTTTCCGCATCTCGAAACTCTTGAGTTGTCTGATTATCATCATCCCGTACGCGATTGCGTTAATGCATTGCGTTCTCTTCCGTCGTCGGGTGTTTATCTGAAGACACTTGTATTGAAAAAGGTTCGGGTGGAAATGTCAGATGATTTCATAAATATTGTGTCTATGATGAGGATACAAGTACTAGAATTAAGGGAGTGTTATGGTGAAGTCGAGTATAGGGTTATTTTAGAGTTGCGAAATCGGGGGATTGTAGTTAATTTGCCTGAGGAACCGGTATTTAATGTCTTGCAACCATAATCGCAAAGTGTTATATTTATTCCTACGTGCAAAATTTATACATTGTCGTGTATGTTACATTCAATAATTTTATTTTTTTAATGACGAAATAAATACGCAGGGACAATCAATCAATCAATCATCATCCGAGTCCTCAGCTACAATGACAACGCTTTTCCCAATATTCTTCCCCTTCAACATATCAACCCAGGCAGTCGCGGCATTCTCCAGTCCGTGAACTATTTCTTCCTTGATCTTGATTTTTCCGGAAGCAATAAGCGGGGGAACTTCGTCAAAGAAGCTTTTCGCCCATTTGGCTCTGAAATCTTGCGTCACTATGCCGTGTATATGTATACGTCTTTTAAAGATCCAGCTTAAAGACTTTGAGAGTATGTACATTAGTAAACCGGAGGCGGTATCGTGTAGAAGAGGGATGAAATACTCACTTTAACGCCATAACGTTCTTGGTCGTTGTATTCTGACATGTATCCACACGCCTAGTATATCGAAGTCAGGAAGGATAATATACGAGACAAGGAAAAGTTTTACGATTATTCTAGCATGAAGATTGCAGTTCTCAATCGCGGCTTCCAAAGTGGTTCCACCAACTAAATGGAGATGAAAATTTGCCTTTAGCATGTAGATTAGCCAGCTAATTCCACATTGATGGACATACCATTATCCCAATAAATATCAATAGGTCCATGTTCTCTTAGCACCTCATCGGCTGATGTTGTGTTGTAATTGAAAACAACATCCGCTCCTAATTCGTTCTTGACGTATTCGACTTTTTCGTCACTGCCAGCTGTGGCGATGACTTTTAAACCTGCTAGTTTAGCGAGCTGAACTACCATCCTGAACATAATTCGAAAACGAGGTTATCCAAGAGAGGAAAAGGAATGCTTACATTCCCACAGATCCCGCAGCGGTGGAGACAAACATCGTCTCGCCCTTATCACAATCAAACATCAGAACCGAACAACGAAGATAAAATATAAAATCACACCTCTTTCATGTCTGCATGCTCTTTGAGACCCATATAAGCCGTCTGACCAGACCCTCCCAATGCGCCCATGAACGTGCTCCAAGGGATAGTAGGGTGCTTCGCAACCTTAACCATTGATAGAGCGTCGACGTCAACGGTGAACGCGGGTAACCGTTCAGGATCGGACGTCTGTTTTCCGTCCCAAGGTTGAACGGTATATGCTTGCCAAGCTGTTACATAAGGAAGAAAGAATGAGAAGAGTACTTGAATGTTGTGGGTTGGTGAACTGACGAATCATTCCGACGACGTATTGGCCGACTGCATAATTTGGGTCTTCTGAGCGTATGACTTTGACGAGACCGAATCCGACAAAGCTAGCCAATTGTGAGCGCCCATCTTTTCAAGTTGCAATGAATAGGGTCGTAGTGAGTGACATACGTATAACCGATACGCATCGGCGTAGAATAGCTGATCCTTTGCGGATCTCTGATAGAAAGAACTTTGAATAAAAGTGGTCCTGCGAGTAGGTGGCGTTGTAGGCTGGGTCGGACACTCACCGTAATCGTTCTCTCAGCCACGGTTGAGGAGAAACAACAAGTGTTTTGGTTAAGAATCCTCCATTCAATGACACTTTTTCCAAATCAATCGTCTCGGAGGTGTCGTAAATGAGGTCTTCGCCGGGAACGGGGTACCCTTTTGGTATCGACTTGTAAATGAGCCGCGGATTAGTTATTTCGGACATGTCAATGTTCGCTTGTTGGTTGGGGTTACAGTCAGAAAGGGTTTTTTTTTTGGGAGAAAGAAACAATAGGAAAAAGTACTAATATTGGTTCTTGATATTAACACCGTGAGGATTTCCCAGGGGTTATTTTCTCGACAGCTTCTCCGGAAATCCATGTTTTGGGTGCTGATGCGAGAGTTTTGCGCTGATTGTCGCCATGAGGGTATCATGATGCAACAAGATCCTCAATTTGCTTAGAGCCAAATGCTAACTAAAACGGGTCTTGAATAGTGCCGGCGACGCGTATTGTGCCTTTATTTGAGGATGGATGGAGCTTGAATTATGATCCATCATTTTGAATGTTAAGCCACCCTTTATCGAGCAAGAGGACTTGATTGGGTAAAATCAGCCCGAGCGTGGCGCCGCGCACGGATAAACTATTGTTTTTTTGTCAATATCAATGATCATGCGAGACACAATTTCATATTTATGAAGGCTGTGCTGAAGACAAAGATCCACATCATCGGAGAACGTTCAAGAAGCACTGAAACCTACAAACAGAACAATAAGACTATCAGACGGGCTTGATTAATGTAAGTACCAGCGCAATTTGCAAAAAGACTTGATTCTAGACGCTAACACATCCATCTCATCTCAGTGATTTTACGATAGTACAACCCAAAAGGTTAAAAGGAGAGCAAGACTAAATTCACGGTATGAATTGAGACCGTCATCACGGGGCTGAGGTCAAGTGGCGCCTGAGATGGGTCCGTTTGACGCCCAATGGGCGGGGCGCTCACGCATCTCGTGTATATTTGCCCTACATGGGGGGGATGCCAATTCATAATCCTAGGCCTACTTACACCTACCCTACAAATTCCAAGAGAAGTAGGTGTTTCTTATCGTGGTTATTTCAAAAAATTTATTCAAAAATGCTAGTAGTTACGACCTTACAGTTGGAATACCAAGTTGTTTCTGCATAAATTGATACATTGGGGTCCAATTGAATTCACGATGTGACAATTGCATCTGTGGGAATGAGATATTAGATGTGGAATGGTTTTTTGGTGGCAAAGCAAGTAGCCAAGTTCATATGGCCCTGGATCCAGACTCCCGCGGCAGAGTTGATACTGAACTCAAACCTGGGGCGATATAGTATTACACATATGGTTGCGATTGGTTAAGTAAGAGAGGACAACAGATGATAAGCCTAGACAGGCGGGACCGGCTTGTGCATGTGAAATGTGGTTGGACGAAGATAAAGCTATCAATGCGGTTGGATATGATCTAAGAGCTGCTTGTCAGCCATGCTATTGTAGAATTAGGGGACGTCGGAGCATGCCGTTTCGATGCCGTTTCACCGTCCGTTTCTATTTCAGTGAAACAGCTATTGAGACTACGAAAGAGCAAAACGACACTCGACTGTCGGATCAATGAAACGGCACCAAAGTGGCCTGCGTATTTTGTCAGGGACGAATTGAGTCCGCTGATAACAAGGCCCTGCCTGTGGGAAGGTGAAAAGGGGACGGCGACGCCTTGTCACTGCTTTTTCATCCCCCTCCCAACGGCATTATTTCTGTTCCGTTAAGAAGGATTTCCAACAACTAATCTTATTTTACCAATGGCACCAATAGCGAATCCGCAGATTTTATACAAATCTATCCCGCAAGGTTATCCGGTCCCTGGGAAGGACCTCGTATACGACACGTCTGAAACTATAGACCTTGATACCGTACCACTTAATGGGGGATTCCTAAGCAAAACCATAGTGATATCTCCCGAGCCTTGGCTTAGAGAACGCCTCAGGTAAGTGATATCTCGAACCGGTATTGAAACAATGATAAACTGAGAAACCTATTCTTCAAAGGGACCCAAAAAAACCCAGTTACACCACTCCAATGCGCCTTGGTTATGCGTGCGTCGTTTGAAAAAAATCAACTCAAGTTGAGAGAGTGATCCTTTTTTACCGAAACATTAGAGTAGTCGGCTATGGTATTAGCAAAGTATTGCGATCGGAAGATCCGAAATACTCCCCAGGAGATTACATTTTCGCCGTTCTTCGTAAGATTTTTACTCACTTCTTTATCTCAACTTCCCTTTAACGTTTTTATTCAGCTTGGAAATTGTATTATGTGATTCCTTGGGAACATGCGAAAGTTGCAGAACCTGGCCAATGGCCTGATTATACGACCGACATCGATGCTGTTGTGAACTATGGATCAATCAAAATCCAGAAAGTCCCTGGAATTTCATTGACTACATGGGCCGCATCGCTTGGAGGTCCTGGCATGACGGCGTATGTTAGTTTGAAAGAGCATGTGCCCGACTGGAAACCCGTATACATCTTAATTATCTTCTCTCGACGCTACACTTAATCTGACTCACCTGTTTGGCAGGGTCAAACTATTTACGTTTCAACTGGCGCGGGGGCAGTGGGGCTGTAAGTTGACTTCTTGTTCATATGTGTTTTGCAATAATAACGTCTCGGCCGGGTCGGTATCAGAATGGTTGTGCAACTCGCAAAACTCGCTGGACTTAAGGTTATAGCATCGACCGGGTCTGACGAAAAAGTTGATTATCTTTCGAAAGAGATAGGAGTTAACGTCGCCTTCAACTATAAAACAACTTCAGTTAACGATGTCCTGGAGAAGGAAGGACCTCTTGATATCTACTGGGATAACGGCAAGTGATATTTCGCTAGCTTCAGAACATAAAGAATAATCTTGTACATATTTAGTTGGTGGATCTACTTTGGAAGCAGCCATAGAGCATTGCCGTGTTCGCGCCAAAATCATTGTGAGTTAAGCTTGTCCACCTATAGGACCATTCTTCCGACCAGAGTCCTCAAGGTTTGCGGGTACATTTCCGAATACAACGACCAAGAGAAGTATGGCGTCAAGGTCCGTCTATTTATTCTCAGACATTTTCAAACATTTAATACTCTGCATTCAAGAATCTACACTGGATTTTCAAGAAACGATTGCAGTTCTTCGGTATATTGGCTTACGATCTTCTCGGGAAGTGGCTCCCTAGCTTCCTGCAAGAAGTCCCAGCCCTCATAGCCTCGGGAAAGATAAAGACCAAAGAGGATATTGTATACGGGTTGGAGAAAGCTCCGCAGGCATTTGTCGACCTTTTGCATGGCAAGAACACGGGTAAAACACTCGTCGTGGTATCAGAAGATGAACTTTGAACTTTTAGTTTCATTCGGGAAAAACATTTTATTTTTCATATTCAAGTGTTATTCTAAGATAAATAATGTAAAAACAACGTATGTACGTCCAAATTTTGAACGCCAAATGTGCATTATGATACATACAGAACAAAGCGGATGCGATCATTCCTGTGAATAAAAAAGCTAAGCCCGCGCGAATTTGACCTATATCGCGTGCGTATCTGTTTATATGGTAGATCGCTTTCTCCACTGCTAGTATCTGTGCATACTAGGCATCATATAATGAAGCAGAAACCTTAGGCAATTTGCAGCCAAGATTCTGCGATTCAAGGTGTCAGCTGTATATCGGCTTTATGCCGGGCTATTTGCCGATTGCCGACCGAAGTTCCTTTCTGTCACTGTCACTGACGCGATGCGACAAATCTGAGGTTCTTTTTTTCTTCAGCAAATCTCGTCTGTTGATACCCAAAAAGTGAAAACAACACGAGTTCGAGTATACGTACGTGCTTCTTGCTTATTTTCTTCAGGGTTTATGAATTATTTTGGGCTTTTTAAACTCAAGGTTGCCTTCATTTCCCGCTAGCCGCGATTCAGTATTATTCATGGAGTTTTACAATGACACATTCTTATTTCACCTCATGGGGCTTGAAAATGCCCTAGAGCAAGTTTGAACTTCTGTGATACCATTTATTTTCTATTGATAACATGTTTACAGTACGCACAACGACAAAATAACCTCGGACACTATAGCCCAAACAAAGCAGAGACTCAACTCTATCATGTTGCGACTGAACAGCATCCACAACTCCAGGCTTCCAATCAACAAAGTGGTTCCAGACATCCTTCACAATATTTTCGTGTTAGCGGTCCAAACCTCGCCTCCTCTCATACCACCGGGAACGACTGCTATCAGAATTTCATCTGTCTGTCGTCATTGGAGAACATGCGCTTTAGAATGGTCAACTTTGTGGTCGTTTATCGATTTGCTCTACCCCCGTCCGATGCTAGATCTGTTCATGACCCGGACCAGGGATGTTCCTTTTGCAACGAGATGGTCAAGCCAACGACTCAACTTCATTCGCGATTTCCACATGGTCACATCAACCATTCCATACATTTTTTCCCGGTCATCATCTCTAACACTTCATCTTTTCAATAACGACATCGATATCATTCGACGCATCTTAAAAACATCGAAGTCTGCACCGTTACAACTACAGTGTTTACACAGTTTAATGCTCAAAGGCTCCGCTGAGGTCTATGATCGCGTCGGACCAATAATACTAACAGATTACTTGCCAGTAGACATCTCTCGTCTACGTGAACTTAAAATGCGCGAATTACATTTACCTTGGCTCTCGCTTCCCTCTAATCGATTAACACATCTCTCACTCACATATCAATTCAAATACCCGGACCTATCCAAACTTCTCGTTTTTCTCTCAACATGTCCTCTTTTGAAAGACCTAGAGCTCAACATGTTGAATCCCTATGCTGATTGTGACGAAGACGACGATAGGGATGACGATGACGAGGAGGAAGAAGAAGAGGAGGATATCGTGGTGGATGATGAGGAAGAGCCACCTGATTTCGCGGTAGCAGCAACGTTGTCGATAAACGGGTTACCAATCGCCCAACTAAACTTCCATAACCTCAAAAATCTCGTATTGAATACCCACGGGAGAAAGGGCTACCATTATATCCGAGAATTTTCGGCCTGGGTTTGCGCTCCAGATGTGACCCAGCTACGAAGGTATTGCGGTGACTACGCTTACATAGTTTCATATCGCAACGACCCAAGCCTTTCGTACAACTCCCCACTCCCTCATTTTACTACACCTTTTAACATCTTTGAATCGATTCCGTCCGGGACACAGTCTTCACCTCAGTTTGCAGGCCTCAGCTATCTATCCATGAACCTGCCTAAATATCGTGGATTCAAGATCTGTGCAGGATATGGGCGTTCTTCCGCGTACAACCCGCTGGATATCTCAGGAGAAATATACGGGACACTCAACTTGAAGTTCGACCATTCCCCGATAATCGAGTTAATCCGCGCCATGCCCAAACTAACGCATCTCAGTTTATGTCCCTCGGCGTGGTCTATTTTCACATCTATGTCAGATACTGAGATTCGCACCCTTTTTCCTTGCCTTCATACATTAGAGTTATCGGATTGCCAGAAGACAAAACTGCTGAATTCACCACTGCTAGGGTACTTGAAACCCGAAACTCTCATTCTGGACACATTTGAAGGGATATCCTCCGATGATAATTCTTTTCTAGACGCGGTTCTGAAAATTAGAGTCAAGGTTTTGATAGTACAGAAAAGAAACTATGATGAAGCTAGAGATTCTGGATTTATCAATGTCTTACTTACAAAAGGTATTCGTGTCTGTTTCGAATAAAACCTAATGTGTCTTTTCTGCTTCAAATCCATCCTCACAACTGGAATCGTTCTTTTTTTCTTCATATGAATAGACGATCGTCGCTGCTACTATAATTCAGCGTAGTACTCCTGCATTTGCGAACTTATCGGCTGTTGTTGAGCGTTGACGACACACCTGTAGCAGCGCCCGAAACACCATCAATAGACATTTACCGCTGTTTGTATACTTTTCGCTCGTGGGTTTTTTTAAGCTTTTCATAAGCAAGAGTTGTGAAATTATGAAAGCCGGAGTTTTCCACTTACATAGTTACATTCGAACGTATAACGTGTCTCACTTCCGAAGAAGGACCCCGACGAATCTTCATCGATCATCCCTATGACCTCTTCGAAAACTACACGTACTAATCTCTTCAAAAGATTGCAACGTTTGTTATTTCCGAAACAATTTCCTCGGGAATGTTTTCTTCTCCTCACTTTGCAAGTCTCAATTATTCTCACGGGATTTGAAGTGCGCTGGATCTTTGTAAACACTTTCTCTTTTGCTTGATTATATGTATATATATCATCGGAACACGACGAACAGATGACCCCGGTCATATGTAATAATTCAAACAACACAGAGCCTACGCTCCATCATATTGCCGTTAAACAAGAAATTCGTACAAACAGCATTTCATCGTGGAAATAGACATAGAAATATCTCTTATTGAAGTTATGCAAACCCTTAAAACTAGATATCTTTGCCTAGCACTCATATGAGAACGTTGGCATCAGAGTCGATGGACGCGTAACAAGTCTTGCTCCCATTCGAGGCGACTACTTGCCAGAGATGGCCAACGAACGTATTCTGGGTATATTTTTCTCCAGATTTGACCGTTTTGTAGAAATTAAGCCCTCCTACGAAATTGATCCAAAAGATACTCGCATCGTTGGTACTGTTATTAACGAACTCGACTGTCGTTGCGAGGACACTAGGTGGTGATTTAAGGCCCCCACATCCACTAAGGGGAACAAGTGTCTAACCGAAGGTATCAGCAAAATAATGTCGAACGAAGATTAATTTTGTGAAATGACTGACAGGCTTGTCTGTAGCACCAATGAACACGTAGTATTCAATCCCAGCGGTCGGGAGGAACACAGAAGAGCGGCCTCCGATGATAATCTCCCAAGGGTGAGTGACATAAGTTTGTTGCCGGTAGTTGTCATACGTTCCGAGGGTTTTGTATAACTGGCGGTTACCTGCGAAATTGATCCAACTGACATCCACGCTTTGTGCCGTTAGATTGTAGAATGTGATGAATGCGACTGTCTCGCTTTTGAGGGACTTGAGACCAGCGATGTTCCGATTTCCCGATAAAGGGTAAAGCTTATTGAATGAATAATTTGTTTAGGAGCCTAACGATGTACAAAGAGAAAAATTTGGACTTGCCCGAATCGCATTATTAGTAGCAAGATCCTAAATAATATCAGTGGCATTGGCAATGATTCTATCATGCATATATCATATGTAAACTACCTGATTCTCAATTGAAGCCTTCAGACTATCGGCATCGATAACAAGAAACTCGTCTTTCTTTGTCACCTTCACAATTTGGGTGTGGCCGCCTTGAATAGCAATATCAAACGTTTGCCCAATGGTCGCCGGTATTCTTATCTTGTCATTAGACTGAACGGTGGCGATCAAATCCCCTTGGAAATTAACTTTGACATCAGGGCCGTTCAAATGATTGGTGATTGTGAGGATGGCTTTTATTCCTTTGGACGGACTAGTATCATCACCGAAAATTGATTGGAATTCCATTCCTGAGTCGAGCTGAAAATGTGCATGTGTGAGAAATAATGTGAGAGAAATAGACCGATTTGAAGGAGACCTTTATAAACGGCATCGTAAGTTGTAACAGATGAAAGGAGACGTGCGTGGTAGTATATAATGATCGATTGAACGAGAGTTCTGGAAAGCCAGTGAAGGGCAAATTAGTGGTGTTTTTATACTTTACTGTGAGTGATTAATAAGAAACCTCCAGATGATGTAGTCTCGATTCTCGCCTAAGCCACACACAGAACTTCACACAGAACTTGAATTTGTTAGTGGCAATTGCGATCGTCGCGGATCTTTCAGCTTTAATAGTTTTGCTTCGCCCAATATCAATAAGACGATTTGTATTAATTTCTAAATGTTTATGTCAATTTAGTGACATTTAGCCAACGTATTCGCCTCTAAGACACCACCTCATACTCTCGATTACGACGATGCAGAGTGCGCCCGTAAAGTTCTCTGACTCAGAACGAGAAAATGCTAACATATACAGCTCATATAGCAGAAGTTCAACATGGCAGATTATTTTGGGAATGAACGTATATTATGGTGTATGAGCCTCACATGACATATAGCGTGTTTTGACAGCAAACATCAATACACTAAGAAATTATATTGCCATTCAAAAATAAAATATATTCAATGTTATAATAGGGTCACTCAATGGTATATGGGAATCAATTTCTTGCCTGTTGGACCGTGGTTTATTTCGTGAATGGGATTTAGCCACTGGACTCCGACCTTCGTGAAGGTGTTGAAACTGAGCCGCCAGAGCTGGATAAATTCAATTGATCTTGATCTACCATTGGCACCATACCATTTAAAAATAAAAAGACTTGTCACTTTCAGACCGTACCTTTGTAACCTCTTTTTCACATGCTACGATTAAACGCAGAACGTCTGAAAAAAAAGACGCGATCTAGCACCTAGATGTCTCAAAGCATACAACACGAGAAACAAAGAATTGGACAGACGGCATATTTTCGAAGCACAGCTAAATATGTCTGTATTATTGGCGCCGAACT
Source organism: Phallus indusiatus (assembly GCA_027605045.1). NCBI lineage: Eukaryota > Fungi > Basidiomycota > Agaricomycetes > Phallales > Phallaceae > Phallus > Phallus indusiatus. Next base: position 637,815 of record JAQFWX010000020.1, on the reverse strand, counting down.
TCAGTTTTTCAGTTGTCCATGTCATCCTGCATACTACCTTAAGGCTACTTTTGAATTACCCATTTAACGCTTATTATATCCGAGCTCTTATAAAACTTTTCTTACTCACACGGCGCAGCCGTTTTTATAGAGATGAAGGGTAATATTATCTATTTAAACTTCCTTGGTGCTCACGTTTTACATATTTACGTTGGGATACGTATATATTTGACTCTCTTGACGTTAAACATGAATAATGTCGTTAATCAGACTGAACTCCGCTCAACACGAACTGCGATGGGCCGTCATTGATTCATGGACAACTATCCATATCGAATCAAGACAATTAGTCCATCAACTGGTGTAGTCGGCGGTCGGTATATGCGCCGCTCCGTCAATCTTTTGCAAATTTTAATTACCTTGTACCTTTTGCATTCAATTTTTCTGGATTTTTTCACATTTTCCATTCACTTTAAACTGCACACTAGCACCATCCCAATTTCCCGGAAATCCCACAAGTCATGTATATAAAAACTTTCTCTTAGCTTACAAAATACAACAACCATGTTTCTCTCTTACTTTTCCCTCTGAACACATGAACGCCGATTCCCTTTCCTTCCTGTTCACTCCTGAGGCGCACGTATCAATAGACTCCGGTTAATGATAGTAGGTTTTCAGGCATTGGCAATTCGGTGACGAGCTCGAGAAAATGAATACTTCATCTAATACTATTTACATATACCAACGCGTTCTTTCCTAGTTTTTAGTCATTCTTTCATACTTTGGAATTCGCTCGTATATAACTGTAACTCTGGCTCTTCGCAAAGCGCACACGATCTCATCGTAATATGAACGATCATAGTGTTCGGCTTTGAAAGCTTCAACCCCCCTTCTGCAAATCGCATCCACGAAAGCTTCATGAGATGTTGTTCGGATTTGATCCACAATGAGCAATTGAAATTCAAGGCCTGGGTGTAGGGAGTTTAATACATCGGTATAATCGAGCAGATCCGACGCGGAATTTTTGTAAGGTTTCGACAAACCCAGGGTAGTGAGATGAGGAAATACAGCCCGAATGTCGAGATCTCTGGGCCACAGAGTAAATACTTCATATGCGGAATAAATCAAGTCTAGACGAGTTATTTTGGGCATAAATTCCATTATACGATGAATTAGGGTCCAATTGAATTTATCGTGTGGCAGTTGGTGCAGTGCGCATGAGATATCAAATGTGAAATGCTGTCCATGGTCGTCGTTCCCTGGCGACAAAGCAAGTTCGCGTAGCCCCTGAGCAGAGTAAAGATTGAACTGGAATTTGGGACGATATAATATACGCATATGGTTGTGATTGGTAAAGTATGAGAGGGCCCCAGATGAGATGAGCCTAGGCAAGTCATCGACCGGCTTGTAAACGCGATATGCTAGATTGAACGAAGATACAGCACCCGCGGCTGGGATGTGATCTAATAGTTGCCGTATAAATTTATAGCCTGACCCACTGGTCAGCGACAAACTAAGTGTCTTGATGTTGGAAAACTTTGGTTCGGCATTCGTCGGACGCAGGATCGTGAATTGGAATAGTGATGGAGGCGCAAAATCCGGAACACCCAACGAGAATTCGTTCAAACAGGGACAGTGAGATAAAAACGTGATCATACGTTTGATCGTTGGGGGTTTAGGTGGATACAAAAGAGCGAAGTGCGTCAGTTTGTCATTTGGGGGCACAGACCAAGGTAACGTCAATCCTCGAAGTGTAAGTTCTCGAAGGTAAGATGGATCAATAGGTAATTTACTGATCCACTCAACGTCAGTATAACGTAATATTAATGGATGTAAACGAAGATCCAAATATCGTATTTGGAGAGGTTTGGCATCCGACTGAGGGTCAGGGCAAAATACGTCTCGAATTTGACCAAGTTGATGTTGGTTGATATGTAGAGTTAAAGAGCACAATCGGGGTATGATATAGATGGACATTAACCGGAAATGTTTCAAATTGAGATCGTATGGTGTTCTCCGTATGTGACGCTTTTCGAACAGCGAGGATTTTTGTTTCCCATCGGTCCACGAAAGAGAAAGAGGAGTAGTCTGACCAGACCGTTTGAGAAACAAACGCATTAGATTTGGGAATTTTATTTCAATAAATCCCCATAAACTGTGGCAGTCCAAGGCGCGAATCCTCCAATAACGACAGACTTGCGAAATGTCAAGAGCAGTAGATCCAGGATGAGATGAACTGTGGACCGCTAATATGAATATGTTGAAAAGTAAATCTGAATTGAGGATAGTAATGGGAGTGAAAGCGGGAGCTATTGTTTGGGCATCCGAAACTGGGCTTTATGTGTTCATTATGATGTGCGGTCAACCCACAAAGCAAGAGTATAGCGCTTACTCTCATCGTCAAGCATGATAGAGCTCAATATTGTTATGCTGTCGTCTTAATCGATCCTTGAAGCTTGAAACTGCGCATGAAGGAGCTCAAGGATTTGGGCTTGTTAGCGAGTGACTCTTCGGCTCCGACATGCCACGGTACCGCGGCCGCATGGCAAATTCCGAAAGTCCAGACAAAAACAGTGTTCCTGATGTCGATGTCGACAATAATATTAGGTTTCCGAATAAATCGGTTGTTTGTTCTTCATGATCACGACGAACGACATTGAAATCATAAATGTGGCTTTACAATTATCTAACGAGAAGTTTACAACGAGATTGCACCTCTCGTTTTATATTTGTACCATGTTATTTACATTGTGTTGGTTGCTTCGGGCTCTTCCTGGGGCCTGGTTGAGAGCAAATATTGTTGATAACTTTGTTACGCTGATGGCTATACTTTAGCATAAATGATAATACTCATTATTCAAATGTCCTGATATTACAGGAAACAATGGTGTACGACCCGTCCTCAGATGACAGTGAGTAATGCATTTCTTCTTCTGTGAATTACATAGGTATGTAAGCGGGAGACAGAAAAGTGCATAGCAATTTTAATCTATCCAGACATGAACACCTTTAGGGAGCAAGGTATCCGCAAGTTCAGAATATCTAGCTTTATTACCAGCGTCCGAGTCCTCCATTATCAAATTCTCGGGCCCAATGTTTGAGATAGCGTCCAAGAAAGTTTGCGATGGTATCTCGTCAAGCCTATCAAAAACGAGAGTTTCAAGTCTCAAATAGGCTAATGGAGAATCCAGCGCTTCCATCTTATTGCAATCCAATAGTGCTAGCGTATGAAGACAAGGGAAAATGGCGCGGATGTCAGTAGCTGACAATGAAGTGAAGATGGACCACGCTGAAAAATGTAATCCTAGATGTGTTAATTTTGGCATAAAACGGATTAATTTGATAATCGGGGAATAGTCAAACGGAGTATACGCTTGTCCTATGAGGACAAGTGGGTATACCGGTCCGTAAGGGGGAGGGGGTTCGTATCCGGCAGAAATTGAAAACCGTCCATCACCGGAAATCGTTATAAACAGATTATTAAGGCTTGCAAATTGAGGAAATGTTCCCGGTGGGATCGTCTCGAAGATGCTGAAGGGCGTAGTACCTGGGGTATGATATGTGGTGTTTGGAAGTGGAGGAACGTAGTCCTTATAATGTCTTCGGAACTGAGACAGTCTTGAAGTTCGAATGCAGGCCGAGAACTTTCGAATATAATAATAAGCTGCCGTACCCTTGGATTCCAATGTAAGTTCTTTGAGGTTGTAGAATTCTGTCGACGATGTTGTCACCGAGGAAGTAGGTGATGATCTCTCACTCTCCTTCGAAATCTTGAGCACTAGAATGCTTAATAAGGGACAATCGGAGAGAAAAACAAGAAGTTGAGATAGATTTGGTGTGTTGCTCAAATATGAAAGTGTGAGATTTGTTAGCCTGTTAGGTGGAAGCGAAAACCACGGGAGCTGCCATCCATGCATCGCGAGTTCTTGAAGACAGGAGAAGTCTATTGGCACGTAATCCATTAATAAAACGGGTTCCGCCCTATCTTCAAGGGAGACTGCGACTATTGTAACGTCAAAACGTTGCAGTCGTAGCGGTGGGAATTTGAGCTTTTGGAACGCGCGCTGAATAAATTTGATTTCATCCCATTTGATATGAAGAGTTAAGGAGCGTAACCGGGAGAAAATGTCGGAGAGTGTCCATAAAACCAAGATGAAATCGCGAAGACTGTCGAATCGCATTCTTGACCATGTGAGCGCGAGAGGAGCATCTCTGGATCGGCTTAGATACAAATCCAAGATCGGACGGGGGTAAGGCAATTCGATATACGTCCATAAAATTGGCCATCCTAGGGCACATTCTCTCCAATAACGACAAACAGATGAGATTCTGAGGGCAGTCGCTCCCGGGCATAGAGGATAAGACGAAGTTTGGACGGCTAAAACGAAAATGTTGTAGAGAATATCATGAGTCACCCTGTTTATTGGAAGCTTTGAGTTGTGGGTATTGCTCAGTCGCAACGCGATATAGCGGAATTTCTGTTTTGTTTGGGATTTATGGTTCGAAGTCATTTCTTCGTCTTTCTTTCTAAAATGTATGTTATTATACATGTCACTTGGGTTTACAGAAGTCCGACGTACTTTTTCGTATCTCCAAGTTCCATGAGATAGGACAATAGCTTCTATGTTCACTAGGGGTCGAGGACAGAGGGAAGCTTTGAGCAAGAAAACTGGATGAAAGTGTAAGGTGACCCAAGTAAAAAAAAAAGCCAGCACATGTTCAAACGATCTCTTTATCGGCGCCGATGACTTGAGCACCACAAATTGAAATTTTTGATTGTGATTATGATAATCGTTCAGTTAGGCTGAGTTAGCGATTGTTTTGGCGACCTGGGCGGCAATGATGCGGTATGTAAGCACGCTTATGTAAAGTGGTCCGTGCATCTCGCTGTCCAACACCGTTTTTGCAGAGCTCAAAATGTTGGTTGTTTTGTCAACGAACTATCGTCGAGGCTTCCTATTCGCATAACATCGCATCAAGACAATACCTTGAGCCTTAAACTTTTTCCGTCAGTCCATATTGTTCTTCTGGCAACCCATAAGAAGTTTTTTCGTCGCAAAAAGGATTAGTGTCCCTGCCAAGGTCTGTTCAGCTTCTAGGTTGTCTTTGGCCGCTGACAACATACATACATAGTATATTTGCAGAATGTTATGATCTTGGAAACATTTATTCCTTCAAATCATGTTTCCCTTTCGCAGTTTATACCTAGTGTTATCGAGGAGAACTTCCCGGTGGGTGCATGTGCATGTGCCTGTTCCATCGGAGATGGCTTTCGACTCGATCGCTTCACGATTTCTTGGCTTTGCTGCTACCCTTGGAGTCATTTGACATCCGCTCGCATCCTTATTGGCTTGTGGATGGCATCAATGGCAGTAACCCTGACTTCATTTGAAACAGCGCAACATATAAAGCATGGTGTTGTACATAGTTTTGGATCCTGATCAAAGTCGTCTCCTCTTGCTTTTAGTCTCATCTCGCGTTTAATCAGTCTTTTATTGAATATCATGCGCTCCTTTGAAAATTTGTCCTTACTCCTCCTCTCGTTTGCCATCGTTGGAGAATGTGAGTTTGTCGTTTCAATCATCTCTAGTATATCTCACAGCTTACATAGATGTTCACGCTCAAACTACCTCCGCTATCTATGTCCCATCTGTTTCAGATAGTGGAGGGTTGGACGACGGTGATTTCCTTCTGGCCTCGGTCATAGGTACTCAAAATGGCGTTACTGTATATCAAATTGTCCTTGGATCAACTGGCGACGACGGTCCTGCACCAACCTGTATGTGAAACATCCTCCTCATCATTTCAACCAACTGACACCGTTTTTTCTTTTCCTTAAGTAACGTTGTCCGAAGGTCCTTCCACTGCACACTTGGTTGGCTCTTTCGTTGACAGTGGAGTCACTGCCAGTGTCGACATCCAATGCAATATCAACGGGGACACGTCAAGTTGCACCGAAACGGATATTGAGGCGTTAGGAACGATATCTTCGTCTTCCTCAGTTTCTGCTTTCACTGAATCGGTTTCTTTGGTTCCCGTGACTCTGGTTACCGTATTTCCTGGGGCATCCGTGACCACTAGTGCAGGCCAACCCACTTCCTCCCCTACGGGGTCATCCGATTCCACTGGCAACTCTACACCATCATCTTCTGGAGGCTCTTCAGGAAATCCTTCTGTACCCGCTCCCTCTAGCGGATCGTCCCCTGCTCCGGTTCCGTCTCCAACTGGCTCGACGAACTCGTCGCCGTCTCCCACTACGTTGAATCCTCCCCCCAATTCTGCGAATCCTCGCATCACCTCCGCCCGTCTGCTCATTCTTCCCCTTGTTGTACTTCCCATGTTATTCTAAAAAAGACAGTCGGTCAGCATTTGCCGTATGTAACGTCCTTTTTTCCGAACATTTTGTTCGTATTTTTGGGAACGCGGATTTTATACATTATTTGCTATCTCTTGTTTTTTTGATTTAATATCAAATGTAATGGGATAAACAATGTTGTCGACCAAGCAACGTCTTTAGAACGACCGTCTTTTCTTTTTCTTTTTCTCTTCATCAACGCTTATAATTTACCATGTGCTGCCCAGCCAATCAAAGACCCGATCATCAGCCGGTATTTCCCCGATAACCGAGAAAAGCGCCCACAGCATTTTAAGCTTATTATTCGCAAGTTATTCAACGACAGACGTTAATGTTACTCCCAACGTACTGCTCAAACGCTGCGTTTTGACTGATCATTGAGAGTACGTATCACTTATAATCTGTGTATTTTGCTCAGCTACCTTTGAAACCGCAGCTTTCTTAAATCTTTGGATGATACGCGTCATTTGCCGGGCAGATTGCAGTACTGTTCTACAAAGCATCGATGTCGATTTCCTATGCGACACCAGAATTACCTCACAGAACAATAGACATATTTAATACTTCCGGACTTGTCAGAGTGATCTTTACAATTCACTTTCTATTTAGTTCTTGCATGTGACCAGCCAGGAGCGTTGTCGCCCTCTGTTGGTACCGAGGTGTGTAGAAGTTGATAATCATAGCACAGCGGTATTACTGATTCCTCCTCAGCGTCTCAAAATTTTCAAATTTACTTTGATATTTCTTTTCAACGATCCAAATTATAGGGCAACTTAGTCATCATTGAACCTGAGGCAGTAAACAATGGACAGTGGCCAGCGTCCCTGACTTTCTCCTTTGTCCTTCAAAAAAATGAGTCTGGACTGCCACAAGTATTTTACATAATGAAGTGGAAATGCACCGTTTAAGGAGGAAATTTCGACCTCTTACCCTCTCCATTTTAACATCTATTCGCGATGCCACTCCCGTCGAAAAAGCCACTTTCGTTAACCGAGGAGATTGAAGAAGGCGCAGCCAGCCTCAAAATAACTTGGTTTAAAATTCAAGGGGTCATCGAAGAGCTGAAATACGCCTCCGTGAATCATCCAGATGAGGACATCCGGGCACTTACAGATTGGATGTCATATCAGTTTACATTGTAAGTGTGATACATCTGAAATTGAGTAGTATCCTTCCGGGCTGAATTCAGTTACCTACTATTTAGGTTTGGAAAGGAAGTGAAAGAGACCGTTGAGAGGAAGGAAAAAGTGTTAAAACGATGGAAATTGGAGGGAGATTTATGCCTAGGACCGATTCCTCGTCTCTTCACCATGACAAAAGAATATAACGGGATAACTGCACTTCAAGCAAATAAGACAATAAACTCGATCATGGATCAATACAGAGTGAGTTCTTCGTACACTCATCGTGCAGATGCCACGACGTCGACGCTTATATTTCATTTAGCTCTTGTTCTATAATAAGGATTTTACTTATCCTTTTGGGCGAGTATAAACAACCCTGGGAGTGATTTTAATTGATCATCTGAAGCCGTGACTTATAGAGACATGCAAGCGTGGCGTCAACAAGAGATTTTTCGTGGCGAAGGAGCGACCATAGTTGACTCGTCTCAAGCGTACGTGAATAAATGTTAGTGGTTTTCAAGTCCTTTTCATTGAAGAACTTTCTCAGTCTTTGATGCCCTTATCTCCGGGGGGTTGTTAATATTACTGTTGCGAATACTGGTAAGACTGCTTTTACCACTGTTAACCTACGCCTTCCTGACTGTATATCCAATACTAAAGAGGTCTATATCGCTTTTATGTCAATGAGAATTGTGATGCAAATGCACTTTGGTGGTCTATTCACTCAACGGGAGCAGATTCTATCTAATCGCTGCCGCTCACCAAACCATCAATCATCTCGTCTTCTTTCGAAGGTCTTTCAGTCACTTCAGTACCTTCTCGCACAAGTAATATCTCTTTCTGTGGTGTAACTTATTTTCAGAACCATAACTTAACAATAACAAGTTCAAGAAACATCCGGCGGCGTTCGCCGTTAATGTTAGTGAAGAGAGTTTGTTTTTCTCTAAAAATATATATATTTAAAGATCATTTTAAATTCATTCATTCGTACATATTGCCTGGAATATCAATAAACGGATAGAAAAACTAGTTGCTCTTAACAGCATTCACAACCCGATTCCATGTACGCTTTTTAAAGCCTCCACCTCTATCAATAATACCCTGAATTCGGACTCTTTCTTCTTCCTCAACTTCTTCATCTGTTCCAAAGCCTCCAATCTCATACCATCCAACCGCCAACATACCCAAAACAGCGCTCAGGACACAGCCAGCCATGGCGCCGATACCTTTTGGAAGCCACCCTAACTTCTGCGGGAAAGGACCGACGGTAAGTCCCGAAAAGTCGGTTGTAGAATTGTGGCCGGCGGCATTTCCGGAAGCTGGTAGACCCTGGGCGAGACATTGAGATTGAACGTCCGATGGAGGTGTGATTGTGGCTTGAGCTTGTATGGGAGCTTCTAGTAAGGTTACGGCTAACCCGGCTGACAAGTGCCAGCTTGGTTTTTGTGAAGACTGATTTAGAACATGTCAAAAATAGGAAGGATTATTGAAAGAACCTACTCAATGTGACCTGGTAAAATAGAGAGAGATAGGGAGAGAGATAAGATTAGATTGATTGCGACGCGTATCATTTTACTGTCGCTTACAATGGAAGAACCATGCGCCTGGATTATCGGACGCAAATCTTAAGAATACGGCACCGGTCGCAGGTACTTGTACCGTGTCCCTACGTAAAGGATTGGAGTTGGGATTAGGAGGACTTGACTCCCCAACCGTTGGCTGTGGTGGATTTATCGTCGGGTCGTCTGAAGTGACGTCGAACGACTTATAGACGAGCTGGAACTTGTGACCATGCAAGTGGCTAAAATAGTTTTGAGTAAGTGGGAAGATAATGCAAAAACTAAAACACTGAAGGAATTGTCTTCTTACAATGGATGTTTGCCAGCGTCCCAATTGAATAGTCGGATCTCAACCACCTCGTTGTGATTTAATACAAAGGACTGCGGTCCGTATACGGCAACGTCGGAACTCAAGTCACCCATAGTGAGTTCCGTCAAAATACTCGGCACAAGTGGGGAGTTGTACGTAACATTATTGAACATGGCACTGAATTAAATCGGCAAATCGATAATCAGCTCTGACAGAATTTTGTTGTCGCAAAACTTGTTTAAAGTCATGTGCATACCGGTTGATGCCGTTACTCATGGTTGCGAAGAAGACGTTGAGTTCGATAACTTGGTCAGGCGGAGGAAGCTCTTCTTGAACCATGAATGGCACCAATGCAGTGTCGTTGAGATCTGGGTACACCTTAACAATGATTGAATGTAAAGTGCCGTAATGAGAAAAGATAAAACGACATTCTTACGTCGACTGTTCCGGGCTTCGCGAGAGGTGCAGAAGACGAATATGTGATACTCGATGTGAGATTGGTTTGTAGCGTCGGAGGGACGACATCGAACATAGTAGTACTAGTTAACAAGAACCAAAAATTAGGAGTATATCGAGATGAATCAGTCTGTCGACTTACTCCATATCTGCATGAATGACCCAATTCCGCACGTCCGAACCGGTGTCGTTGCGGGCGGTGACTAAGATGGAATACCTCTGAGCCACAGCAATTGAAACTTGATCAATCGGGAACTCTTCGATATCGGTCTAACATTGTGGTCAGCACTTTGCCGGTTACCAAACACGGATAAGATAAAAGACTAACACCATCGACTTCAATCAGTGTCATGTCGTGGCCTTCGATACGGAAGAAGAACGCGCTGAATGCACTTGTGTTGATAAGCCTGAGACGGTACGTTTTTCCAGATTGAAACGGAAGCGTCGCATTCTCGTTGAAACCGACATTCGGATCCGGTGGGGATGAAGAAGGAATAGGTGGGAGGTACGTTCCATTTTGAGTGAAATAGATCAAACCAGAATCTTGATCATAGAGATGAATGGAATATAATAAAGCTAAAAGTAAAAGACGAACCCGGAATTGGCTCCGCACCACCTGGGTTCGCCTGACTTAAGAATTGACTGATAAGAACGGAATGTTGGTCATGGTACCTTTACGAAAAGGTCAGGTGATGTCATGAGAATAAAGGAATGAAGATGAGAAGTATGAGCCGATGAGTGATCGGGAGAAAGTACAAGATGATAAAATGTTGAAAAAAAGAAGACCAAAGCTCCACCAAAAAAAACAGAATTACTGACCAATCGCCTATCACAACTGTGAATTCCTCGTCATATTTACTTGCATAAACTTCTCCGCCGGGGTTTTCATTATGAATGAGGTATGGAGCACGCAGTCCATCGACATATTGTCCCTTGAATGTACCAGTCAATTCACAAGGGTAATCGGGAGCAAGAGGATATATATTACGTACCAAAGAATGAGCATGAACCCAATATGAACCCCATTGATTCCATTGATGAACGGGTAATACGTATGTGAAACTTTCACCTGGGGGTATTCCGCTGCCCGAAAGATTGAAGTCAGAAAAGCCGCCAAGACCAAAATCGCCACGAAGGGTTTTACCATTGTGTGACTCCTACCGCGCCATCGCCCCATCCAGTGCCATTGAAAGCCATACCGTGATGATGCAAACTTGTAGGTTGATCGATTCCGTTCAAGGCATGAACAATCAAGGTGTCGTTTGAGCCGATTTCCAACGGTGGTGGAGGCCAGGTTCCATTGACTCCGATGACTCGGCGTTCAAACAGACCGTCAGGATTGGCATTGACATAAGTGATGTTCCACCAGTGCTCGACAGTAACGGCACTGGCTAAGGGAAGGAAGAGGAGATGGAGAGGCAACATTGGGGGGTTGGGGGATGGGGAGAAAACGGGTTGAGGAAGCTCAGACGATTGTTTTTTCTTATTGCTTTTTCAATCTAATCAGATAAATTTAAATCTCCGGTGGGCGTAATTTTATCAGATAGCGGAGTGTGAACAAAAAGAGCAGCACGCATGTGCATCGTACGTTAGCGTGGGTTGTCCCTGGATCACGGGGTAAGCTTATCACCCCAAAAACTTTTAAAGAACAAGCAATTATTACGAGCTGATTTGCTTTTACGCAAAATCGGATTCTTGGTCATGTCGGGAAGGTTCGGTCGTCGGTTGGTCGGAGTATGAAAAAAGAAAAATTTTTTTTATCTGACATCTTATCAGATATCAGATGACTACCCTTTTTTGAATGCTTACGTTACCCAGCCGGTTTATCAGATAAGGAGGGCCTCTTTAGTCGACTAGCCGTACGATTGTTTTTCACCCCATTATTCATTTCAGACCCCATGGCTCGCAATCTGTTTAGTATTCCCATTTTCTTCATCGTCTTTCGAGAAACTCTTGAGGCCGCTATTATCGTCTCTGTTCTCTTGGGTCTTGTCGAGCAGATTGTCAGTAAGGATACTGCTCCAGCCCGACCTCAGGCCGTAGTAGTAGAGTCTCCTCCTACGCCCTCCGATGAAAAAATCGATGATACCAAGGAGAATGGTTCCAGCCCTACTGCTTCCGTCAACGAGGATGAGTCTCTTCGCGTCAGACGACTGATTAAAAAGTTGCGATGGCAGGCGAGTAGTACAAAGTAAAACACACTTATCTCAGCAAAGCTGACCAAGGTGTTTTACAGATTTTTCTCGGTGCTATTTCCGGTTTTGCAATTGCACTTGCTATAGGTGCCGCTTTCATTGCTGTATGGTTCACACAGGCCGCCGATCTCTGGTCCAAAAGTGAGGACCTTTGGGAGGGCGTCTTCAGTCTTATCGCGTATGTTCCTATTCATGTTGATGTAAATCTAGAAGAACTAAAAATTTATCGTCAGCTGTATCATCATTTTCATCATGGGAATTACCATGCTCAAAATGGACCGCGCCAAAGCCAAATGGAAGGTCAAGCTGCAAAACGCCTTTGAAGGAAAACGTCAGTACTGTTATCTATCATCAGGCGACTTGAGTGCTAAACTCACTTAATAGGTGTCGATGGTAAAACGTTGACGGGGAAGTGGGTTCTTTTCTTCCTTCCATTCATCACGGTTCTGCGAGAGGGTATGGAAGCCGTTGTATTTGTCGGAGGTGTGTCCCTGGGTCAACCAGCCACCGCGATTCCTATCGCCGCGATCGTTGGTATCATCTGCGGTTTAATCATCGGATACTTTATCTATGCTTTTGCTTCTCGAACAAGTAAGTACCCTATCCGATTCATTGGAAGGATGGTGGATTGAATACTTGAGACAGGCTTGACGGTCTTTCTGGTCGTGATGACGAACTTCTTGCTTTTGATTGGTTCGGGATTGTTCTCCAAGGCCGTCGGAAACTTCCAGACGCATGCTTTCATAAAACTGTTAGTCAACCATTGTTGCGCGTTTCATATAAGCATTGACTTTTTCTGAATAAGTGTGGGATCCGATGTCGATGACACGGGAGGAGACGGACCAGGTTCCTACGAAGTCGATGGGAGCGTCTGGCATTTAGATTGCTGCAATCCGGAAAATAACCTCGACGGTCAGGGGTGGAGCATCTTTAATGCACTGGTTAGTTGACTGCTTCTTTCAAGTTTGTCCGAAGTAACGCCAAAACTTACATACCTAAACCAGTTTGGTTGGACAAACAACGCCACCATTGGAACCGTTTTGTCATATGTTTTTTACTGGGTAGCCGTTATAGTTACTGTGGTCTATTTGAAGTGGAAAGAGGTATCTGACATTTGCTTCTGCTGTCGAATAAGCGTTGTTGTTTTACCTGTCATCCTCTAGGGTCGCACTACTTTCTTCGGAAAAGAATCGAAACTCGCAAAAGAGAGACGTCTCCGACGCGAAGCTAGAAGCCAGCCAGTAGAGGTTTGAAATGGAGGAACTCCAAATAGCATCATCTTTTGTTTGTTTTTGAAATTACGTCGAAATTGTATGTAGAGAGAAATTGATATCTGCAGGTGACAATCTTCTTCAAACTTATGTGATTAATTATGATAGACCAGACAGGCATTGTGAGTATAAATTACCGTGGGTTTGTATGGAGGGTAAAAAAAAATCCGGCAAGATGCGCAAGCAAAACTGAAACTTGAATGACGCGGAACGGGCCGATAAGAATTAGCGTTTGAAGATGAATCGATGATGACTTTTGACAATTTCTCTGGAACCAAACCTAAAACGATTATTTATTTAGACATTTATGGCGAAAGAAGTATAGAAGGTGCTACTGGTGAACGACGCCACATGGTGGAGCTTTAAACTTTCTTCAACGCGTGACTCATCGTGACAGTATCTTCGCGTTTTTGCAATCAACCATGGCATCGCGCGGCTGAGAACACCAATCAAAATCGGTCTTGTCCATATGTACGAGGATGCCTAATTATATCCTAGAGTCCACTTGACAGCCATTTCAATAATAACGTACAGTAAATCATGGAATTTGATTTCTGTTTTTCTCATGATGATCACACTATCACCATTTTGCAGATCGCACATACTCAAGTGAGACCAAAATTCTCATGGATTGGTCTTACCGTTTACGTGAACAGATGGGCGATAAGACAAGATAACATGACATATATGATTTATCGGCTTGATCATGTCTGGGGTTTTCAGGCAAGTGTACGACATTATTTTTGTTAAGGGGTGTAGACTCATTTGCACAACTATTCGATTTTAGATATATGAAATAGATGTCGCAATATATCTAATCTAACCCCTTGTGTTGAACTGTAAGCTTCCTTCAGTGGCCTATTGTAAACATGTTCCGAGTATGTGTTTGTTCTATCTATTTTCGTATGAAGTTACTACGTTGTTTTGTTTATTGATTTATTAGATCTGTATAACAACCCTTGTATCTTCATAAGACTTTGTTCCGTCATGTCTGAGAGTGGGGTCGGCACATGTCGAACGGAAAACTTGGAATGGAACCACATCACTCGCGTAAATATGTGCCTGCGATCATATCGAGAGTGTGTAGGCTATTGACTAGAAATAATAACAGAGCTCCGAGCTATTTACACAAGATCATAGCAAGACAGCGCTCAAACATTACGCACATGGGAACGCACACTCGCAGTTCAAAGATGTCTAATTACATTCCAGCTGCTCTACAAACTGATATTCGCGTAAACCATGCTTCTGGCCGGTATGACCGCGACGAAGTTTGGGTCACAAATTTTCGATGATTGTTCCGATTTCTTGACTGTACTCTGCATCTCAATTTGCCTGATGATGTTGCTAAGTGCTGGCATAATTTGAAAATTTCACCCACGTCACCAGCGTGCATGCAGCATGTAGAAGAATTATTCTCTTTGCTCAAGTAACATTGCTGATAGTTTGGTTCAAAATAGCTCGCTTCTTATGTTTCACATCGCATTTGGTTTATTGCTTTGAAATCATACAGTTTCCTAGGGCATTCGGTAATAAGATGATGGTTAACCTTAGGAAGCTAGACGCTGGCTGACACGTAAGCGTCACGTTCCGCATTCCGACTCGTATCTCTTGATTCTCTTCAAGTCATTTCAGACTACGCTAGCATCCTCACAACCGATTAATCTCTCATATTCATGCTTCGCCTCGGCTCTTCCCGTCTCGTGGATTGGATTCAGTCACTGTTCCCATATTCTGCTACGACGTTGTGCCTTCTGGCACTTGCTTGGCATCCTCCTGTCAATGGTGTATACGTTGTGTAACATCCAATGAGATTACGCCGTCAAGCAGCAGCTTTTAATAACCATGGTGGAGGGAAATTTGAGATCTTTCATGTATCGAACCTTTTTGGCTTAAGGCTTAAGTTCAAGTAGCTATGGGGCCTTCATCTCATCTTCACGGGGCACTGCCACAAGTCCGACACGCGTTTATGGTCATGCAGCATTTGAAACATTGATGGTAGGTTTGTCGATGTAATTTGTGTTTTATGAAATTGATTCCTGGTTGATGGCAATCCCCTATGGAAGCCGCAAAGCTTGGCAGATGGGGAGGGCTGTATTCTAGATTCGACCCTTTGCGATTAATCTCTTGCTCCAACGTTACCGCGTTACTTACAAAAGGAGAAACTTCGTTGAAATTGAGAATTTTCTCCTGGTACGCATCCTGCAACGGATCTATATATCGAGGGTTCGTAAAAAACGCATTCCTGGGCTGTAGTCGTTGACAACTTATATCGACATTGATATTTTGATAGGGTAATCGGATGAATTACATTCAAGTTGTGGATCTGATTGAGCATACTAGGTCGAATTATTCACTCTCTCTGATGACAATGAACTGATTACTTTATCCTGCTGTCATTTAGCCATCGGAAAGGATCTTGATTCCAGGCCGTAACGTACCGGACCCCGGTAATCTAAATCAAGGTTAGATATATTACTACATAGAGTTCTTTGATCCTTATCGTTTATTATCTCAGTTGTTCCAAGCTAATACATCCGTAGGTTTATGTACCGGACCGGATGACTGAATGGAAAGAATTGAAGAGCTGATGCTTTAGCTATAAGAAGACATTCGTCTTTCCCATGGACGATCTGCGGTAATAGGAGCATTTCTCGCGATTACTCTACCCCAAGAAGTCTGCGGACTGTGGAGGATACACGCGGATACAACAATGATCGATGATCTTTGACGACTGCCGGTAATTGAGATTGCGCAATAAACAAGATTGGGGTTCTAAGTGAAACGCAGTTCACTAATACAGATCCAACTGTCCATCTCCTAAACTCTTCCTAAAGCATTGCGATTATGGTTCTTCGTTTCGTCGTAGAACTAAGAAAGGGGGCTAAAACTGCATCAAGCGGACGCATTAGTGTTAGGGCTGGCAACTCATATTCGCATCAGGAACAAGGGTATGCCATGAGATTACGTTTATGTATGTGTAGTCTTGCTGTCCACAGTCGGTACCTAAACATACAGGGTAACTAATTTCTTTGTCTAGTGATCTCGCGACGTGAAGTAATAGCTTGTGTTACAACCATCATGTGACTACACAGTGATTGTTCTAGAATCTAAGCTGGGCGTGCGCATAAGAATTCCTTCCTCGGGTCTGTCAAGGTGGAGTTGATAGTTCCGTAAAGCTGGATACATATTTGCTGGTACTTGGGAATAGAAGTGGGTCAATAATGTCATTAAAGTTCACGGTATAGTTCGTTCTTTGAGCCAAATTCGTTTCTCGCCGCAAGACTAATTACTAACTTCCGGCTATTTCGGGCGTCGAAGCGAGCGAATGGCGAGGGATCTTCGAGCTTCTAGCTTCGACAGCTCTAGCAGCTGAGGGCCGACGAAATGATTAATGACTTGTTATTATCTGATTTCACCCACCGCCCTCTCTGGTATTCTCACTCTGGTTTATTTTTAGCTATAAAGGTTCGCAGAAGTCGATCACATTCTCATTTACACATGTTCTGCACAAGTTTACCTCAACAAAAAAACCATGGAGCAGGACGGTATGTATAAATATATCTCTTTTGACTCGTTTATTTGAAAAACTTAGTTTCTGAAACATTCTGTAAAGCCAGGCTCTCCTTAATCGGGACAAATCACGCGAGCAATCCATGTTGACACTTTCCTATACAGAGAAGTAACATTGGGCTGGCAGCTCGTGGGGATGGCTTTTTATCGTAAAGGGGCGAATGCGGGTCCAAGTGTTTTATTTATTGGCACTCATTAGACTCACGCGTTCTTTAGAGTATATAATGACTGGGCCTGTATGAAGTGAGACGGTCAAGTCTTCGCAATGTCCGAAGAAGAAGCCACCAGACTCTCCCTCAAAAAGGTGGAATCATCGAAGCTAAACGATGTAGATGATTTGGCTCCCCCTAATACCGAACCTTTCAAGCTTTCGGAGGCCTTTTGTGGGAATAAGCGTGCCAAGAGCGTTCAATTGGATGCTGTGGCGACTGAGGTAGGCGTTCTCGTGATTCTTCAACGAAGGAATATTTCCTTAAAAAAACGGTTTCTGCTTAGCTATCAGTTTTTGACGATCCTGTTCTGTCACCGTATTATCAACCCACCGCCAATTATGAAGGAATACATCGTTTTGATCCAAAGGCGCGATGGACCTATCGAGAAGAGAAGGTGAAAAAGGACCCAAATATATTAATCATACTCACAACAAAGTTGTCTTGTTTTCTAGGCTCTCGCCCGTAAACTAGACTGGCGAATCACGCTTTGGGCAGGTATTGCCTTTGCGGCGCTCAACCTTGATCAAAGCAGTCTTTATCAAGCAAACAGCGACAACCTGCTTCCCGACCTCAATATGACGACGAACGATTTCAACATCGGGAATCAGCTGTTCCGAGCTGCTATCCTCATTTCTGAGATACCGTCTCAATTGATCGCGAAACGATTTGGTCCTGAGAGATGGATCCCAATTCAGATGTGCGCTTGGGCGATAGTCACGGCCGCCCAATTCTTTTTGAGTGGGCGGTCTTCGTTCTTTGCTTGTCAGTTTTTGTTGGGAATTTTGGAGGGCGGTTTCATCCCGACTCTTGTTTTGTATCTGAGTTGTGAGTTCATATTTGCCGGTGATCTTGTGGTCAGGCCTTGACTGCGAGTATTCCAAAACTAGATTTTTATAAAAAGAGGGAATTGCCTTTGCGTCTTGCTTATTTCTGGACTTCCTTAACTGTATGCAATATCCTTAGCGCATTTCTCGCTCTTGGTATACTACGGATGGATGGTGTCCTAAATAAAGCTGGATGGAGGTGCGTTATGGATCCGTATTTGGTTAGCACTACTAGAGTTCGCTTACCTTGTATCAGATGGCTTTTCTTGATATTGTGATTATCTGTTGATCTCATACTAGCATCGCGTCACCCCTTCTTATATGAAACTGTTGACAGGGGGCTCGCTACTCTCTTAGTCGGACTAGCAACATTTGTTATGATGCCCGCGTCGCCAACGCAAACGAAGAATGTATTCTGGCCAAATGGTTGGTTTACGGAACGTGAAGAGATCATTATGGTAAATCGAATTTTAAGGGACGATCCAACGAAGGTGAGAATATTAAAAAAAAAAAAATTTCCCAATTCGAGTTCGGTCTTTGACCTTCCTTCTATTTCTTCTAAAAGGGGGACATGCACAACCGTCAGGGTATTACCCTCAAACGATTATTGAGGGAACTTGCAGATTTTGACCTTTATCCCTTGTACGCCATCGGGTTCCTATTCTGCATCCCGATTACTCCGCCAGGATTCTACATTTCATTAAATTTAAGGAGTATTGGGTATGTAGTACCTTTTCTTCAATGTATTCGCATCTGACTCCCGAGAAACTGATGATTATCACTAATCAGATTCACTACGGCGCAGACTAATCTCCTTTTCATTCCGTTTACTGCTTTGGGATTGCTAACTCTCTTGGGCATCACATTTTTCTCTGAGATAGTTGATAACCGAGCTTTTGTCTCCTTGGCACAGGATTTATGGGCTTTACCTTGCCTCGTTGCTCTTTATACTCTACCTCCCAACCCTAATCCATGGATATATTATGTGCGCATGCTCTTGTATTGATGCGCCCGAGGTTCGGGAGTTTAACTGACATGTAAATTCCATCAACGCCAGGCTATCACGTCAGTGCTCTTGGCCTATCCATATGTGCGTACAGGCTATCTCATGCACACATTGGCTTCATTGATTTCTGAATCTATTAACATTCAAAAACATTAGACAAACGCCATACGTAAGTTGTATCGTTTTGATCCAGTCAATGAACCTGATCCACTCATGGTATTATTTTGGTTGAGACAGAGGTAGGATGGTGTTCGCGAAACGCTGGTGCAGTGTCCAATCGCGCCATCAATGCGTCTCTTTACAACATGTTCGCTCAGGCCGGATCTATTGTGTCAGCGCAGGTTTATCAGGCGGATGATGCGCCCCGATGTGATCCTTTCTCTTTTTATGGACACCTACTCACGAACTGGGAAGCTAATTTTAGAATGCTCTAGATCGCCGGGGAAATCGAACGCTCATCATTATCTGTCTGTTCAACATCCTGATCTTATACCCTTCAACATGGTTATACTATAAGTGGCGTAACAAGAGGCGAGATAAGGTGTGGAACGCGATGTCTCCAGAGGTTGGTTACTTGTTTATTCAATTTTTGTGGGGCTTGACCGCACTCGGCGGCTAATGCTTCTTTCTTTTTTCTATTTTTTTTCTTCTACAGGCAAAAGCGAATTATCTTGCAACAACCAAAGACGTTGGGAATAGGCGGCTTGACTTCCGGTTTGTCTATTGAGTTCCCATTGTGTTCTTCCGAGATGCCGCCTTTATTCGTGGACTTCTGCCGTACCTTCCGTTAAGGGTATCGTAAGGATCTGGGGGTTTTCATGTAAAGTTTGTAGTACACAAGGTTATCGAATTCTTTTTTCAGTTTTTTACTCCTTTAAGAGCACTTGACATGTGAACTGGCTGAGTGACTGCGCTGCCTCCTCCGAGTATTGTGATTATTAAAAATAGACAAGTTTTCAGTTGGTGCCCGACTTCCATCTATTCACTAAACTAAACCCAGGTTGACTGATCAAAGTTGAGTTTTATTTTCCACGGAACATGTGTGACTGTACTGCGGTTAAAAAGCTATGTTTGTTTACTGAAAATGTCTGTGCTGTTAGTGACATCAAACGTCCCTCGGTCTCCTCCCGCACACAGATGATATCTTTTTGAAATTGGGGGCACCATTACTAATAATGCTTTGCCTCAAGTTTTGTTCTCTATTCAAATTGCCTTATGAATTGGATCTCTCGAATAGCCAAATTTCCGCAGTTTCGGTGAAGAACTTCCTTCACAGTCCGACGGGTGAAATTTCCCATGAACTCGTTGAAATTCTATTCCCATTGGTGGTGGTGGCAAGCCAGAGAGGACCCGGCTTTGGATCCATCGCAGCCGCAGGCGCTTAGTCGTCTTCCCGACGATGATTGCCGCCGCTTTGTCATTGTCCAGACGCAGTCCGTTTTAATTCGACCATCAATGCGTCTCAGATCTTTACCTTCAGTTTTCTTCATTTCCTTCCACGACCATTTGTTTTTCCTTATTTTCTTATTATCTTTCTCCTCTTGAACCACTGCCCTCGCCTTCAGAACCATAACGCGCCCTTTGTAACTTAATTCGCGGATCGTCTCATTCCTCCTAAAATCGACACGTAACGCCGACGAGGTTTACGACCCCAACTTGTGATACACCCCCTTTCAAATAAGTATCCCTATCTCATCTTGTCCCGGAACAGCATTTCGTCTCAAATCTCATGGAGAACCATGGCCAAGCTACTGCCTATTCAGTCAATGCAGAACCCCGCTCACCTATCGATCGCCAAACCACAAAGTATCAGCTATACTCGTGGAGGTTTCCTGGAGCGTTCAGTTTAGTGGTGTTTTCATTTGTGACTGGTCTCATTTATCCTTGGTTTGGGGCCATTTCTGAGCAAGGTCAGTGTCAACGCTCAAAGGGGTCGCTGAGGCATCGGTTGCTGAAAAACGCTGATTTTAGCCGCGCGAGAATTGCATGTTTCAGTTAGACGAATCAACTGGCTAGGCATCAGCCTTAACGTCGTATTTCTGCCAGTATCATTGGCTACGCCTTTTTTCTGTTCGCGCTATGGACTACGAAATGCATGCTTGTTCGGGGCTGTATGTCTCGTCTTGGGAACATGGATTCGTTTCATCGGTGTTTCGAGGCACCATAAGAATGATTATGGAATAATTGTTATTGGTCAAGTAAGCCAAGACAATCCTTCATTCGCATCAAGAAAAAGTTCCTCTTAAATCTAATATAATTTTTGAAAGTTAATACTTGGCATAGCGGAGCCTATCTTTCTCATTGTCGGTCCAAAGTTTTCACAAGCTTGGTTCGACTTTGACGGACGAACGACGGTTACGATGCTTGTCTCTGTTGGTGAATTTCCCATTTAATCATTTTTTTAAGGGGCTTTCGGCTCAAATACCTCCTTAGCGAATCCCGTCGGAGCGGGTCTTGGCCAAATTCTTCCTTCAATTCTGGGCAGCACAAGACACTCCGTTCGTAGTCTTTCAAATATTTTTGATTGATAACTAACGGATAAATCGCAGGTTTTGATTTTAGGAATCATCTGTACCGTCATATCGCCGTTGGCGTTGTTGATTTATTCCAATCCTCCAACTCCACCTAGTAAGCAGGCGCATAATATACGATATCACAATGAAAAAGTGAACTTAATCAAACTTTTTGCGTAGCATTTTCTGGAGCTCAGCCTTCTCCTGAGCCGATCGATACATTGCGGGCATTATTTGGGGTTCCCGTGGATAAAAAGGGCTTGCCTTTCAGGACAAGGCTTGATTTTTTCATCATTTGCTATGCATTTGCGATATACGTTGGCGCGTAAGCTATCATTCTCACTGTAGACTTGAGCTTCTCTTTATGCATACTTATCAGTGTCAACGGATTTGCTCTGCTAACCGGGCAGTTGTTCCGACCATATGGTTTTCAGACACCAATCCGGCCTTTTTGTAAGTTTAACTTCCATTCTCGTCTTAGGATCTTCATTAAATCATTTCAAGGGGGCGTGTTTGTTGTTGGTAAGGAACCAGAATTGCTGGATTCAATACATAGACTCAACATATCACAGACAGGACTAGCTGCTTCAGCTGTAACTTCACCGCTCTTTGATCGTGTATTCACAAAGCATATCACAATCAGTATAAAAGTTTGCATCTTTATACTAAGTGGCGCCTGGTAAGTGGCCCAAATACTTCTCAAGACGCCTTTCTGACGCCAATGTTGTTTTTGCTTTGTGGCGCAGGCTAAGTCTAATTTGGGCAAGTCAGTGACCTTTTTAGCTCTATCATGGACAATCTTCTGACCTTTGCTCCAGTAAGACCACACGATCGTGCTGGAATTTTCGTTACGGTGACCGCTATTGGATCAACATCGCTTACTCTATTACCTCTCGCTCTTGAGTTGGGATGCGATCTTCTCGAAGATCCTGAGACAAGTTCTGCCATCCTTTGGTGCCTGTACGTCATATTCATTTTGTTACTTGACGCTGGCGTAATAATAAAATTCTAATATAGCGGCAACCTCTCCACTATTATATTCGTTCTCGGTTAGTATTCATATAATCTCATCTAAGTCGTCATAAATTGAAACATGTGTTCAAATAGTTGAGGGAGCCTTGGTGGATAATAGTCCAAGTGCTTCTCCACACGGGAATTTGCACAAAGCGACCATATTCGCTGGTGTCATGGCTTGTTCCGCCGGACTTTTTGGATGTGTCGGTCTCAAAGGACTCAAAAATTCTCGCCGAGAATTGGATGCGCAACGTGAACAGGAGCTAAGGAATAATAGTAAAGCGGAGATTCCATTGACGAGCGTAAGGCATTCAATAGCTTCGAATAGTAGCACACAGTCATTGCCTATGACTATGCCTGCTCAGGTATGAAAACAAAAACACAACTGGCCTCATTTCAGGATACCCTTTATGTACGATCGGGCGATTACGACGGCGACAATGATCACTAGGTACGTAGCTGTTTACTACATCCATTTATGTCGATGATGTTGAACTTTTTGAAACCAGACTCAACTCATGCTCAAACTCTACCTTATTTTATCTCTTAATTTTGCACTTCACACACAAACCATATCATTTTCAATAATTTATAAAAGAAAAAACACACTCACCGAACCACCCAATTTTTGTTTCTCTTTGTTGTCGATTGTTGTGGATGCGGATTCTTCCTTTGATCCGCATTAGTGCGCGCGCTCTGTATGTATTAGTTGTTCATCTCCTGCTAGGCGCGTTGCGTCCCTCCCCTTGTTTTCCACGTGCTGTCATTCATTCATCGATGATGTTCTGCAATAAACGCATTGTTTTCGGATATGTTGCCGATGCGCGAAGGACGGACAATACTAATCTGTGCTGCAATGGAGCCGGCCGCCGGCCGTCGAGTCCTTTAGGCATGGTTGGTACTGCATAGTTAACTGTGCTTGCAAAGATGTGTGTTCATTAAATGGGCACAATGAAATAAATGATTCCATTTAGATAATGAATGGTTGAAATGAAGTTGGGGCGTCGGGCCTCGCGCCGGAGCTCGCCATACAGAAGCCATTTCATCTCTTTTCAATTATGAAGGTCATTTTTTCTGATATACATAGATGCAATGTACATCTGAGCTTGTATACTCTTTTCACCTTTAGTGGTCAAGCTACAAGTTAAGCACTGAATTTGATTGGACTGCAAGGCTTTGAGGACACTTGACGTAATCGTGACAGTGCGCGCTTGTCACGCGATCTTAGAAGTTTTGCACTTTTTTCTGTACCTCGTTGTCCAACTATGTCAGAAGCCGATATCATTGTTATAAGCGATGACTCTGATATTGAACCTCCCCATGCTGCCCATACTCTATACGAAAGCGATGAAGACATCTTCTTTTCTAAGGATCGGAGACGGTCCAGTCCTGTTTTGCCACCCTCTTCAAGTCTGCCACCGTCAAGTCAAGAGCAAGTATATGACATATCTGATTTGAGTGACGATGAGATACCCGACCCATTTCGTTCCGACCTATTTCGCGATCTTTCCAAACAGCCGACTCAGAGATATCAGGTAATGTGATATACACAGGATGTGACCGTAGTATAAAGGTTATTCTTTTACAGAGTAGCTCTCTGCCTTCTTCTCCTGAGTCTTTGAAGAGGAAGCCATCTCAAAGCGAAGACAAAGTCGATGGTCCTGATCTGTCAAAGCCCAAGGTCAAACGGCGCAGAAAAACCGCTGAGGAGAAGGCACTTGAACAAGCTGTTAAAGTATGTTTCTTTTATCAATGTTGAGAACCCTTTTTGAGACTGTCATAAGGAACTTGAAAAGGCAAAAAAGAAGGAGGAAACTCTTCGAAAAAAGGCAGAACTCGCAGCACAAAAGGTAGATTCTTTAGAACGTATTTGACTTGTCTACACATTGAGGTCTGTTTCTCAGGCGGAAGAAAAGGTTGCGCATAAGGCCTCCAAGGCTGCCAACAAACTCGTTATCGATAAGAAAGCTACACTGAAAGATATGATTGTCGAGGTCTCGCCACGCTTGGTAAACGCGCCCTCTTTCATCCATTGAGACTCAAAATGGCGGAGTATCAATGCCAAGTTCATCCTATATCTTCCTCCTCCGGAGGTACGGTTGAACTAATTGATGTTAACAAATTACGAAATCTCAATATCAACATCATTCGCTGGAAACGCCATGTCAAAGCAACGTATGATGAATCTCAGCGAAAGTGGATACCGCTTCCCGAAGACAAACACCACTTACGCCCCGAAGGAACGTATTTGATCTATGTTACGGGAGATGATCTTGTCAATAGTCTCGGCAAGAACCCTACTATCCCATCCTTGGAGGTTCAGGTTTCGACGCTCAGGCAAATTCTCGGTCCAAAATATCACATACATCTAATGATTTGCGGTTGGAAGGGAAAGACGAATGTGACAAAGATTCTTGATTACGTTCAGGAGCAACTTGTAACCTTGCAAGTTAAGGAAAGCCTATTTATCGAGGAAGTCGTTAGCATCACCGACGCTGTTACATGGATATACAATATCTCAGCGGACTTAGGTTGGTTTTGAAGCCATGTCATTCCAAGCATCTGATTCATTTAGTTTAGGCATCAAACCTTACAAGCTTATCGAGCGTTCTCATTTACCATTTTGTCCTAATTCAGGGAATATCAAAACCGGGAGAGGAAACTCCGATACTTTTGAAAAGATGTTGGCTCAACTTCCAAGACTTTCGGAACGCTCTTCTCGTGTCGTAGTCAAGCAGTTCGGATCCATTAATAGTTGATGGAAGAGTACAAAAAGGCCGAATCAAGAGGAGGTGGTCCGACGATGTTAATCAATGTTCCCGTACGTTCGTTGACTATTCTTTGGTTCTCGAGCTGAAAGATTGTTAGGTTCCTGGATCTGATCGAATCTTGAATAAAGCTCTTTCGGAACGCTTGTATCATCTTCTCTGGGGATCTGATCCCAAGGTTTTGGTAAACTGATTAGTTAACGTTAAAGTATCATCAATCCTTCTTGTTTTTTTTTGAATTGCATTACTTGTATTATTAGATATCTCAATCCTTTTAATATATATGTTCGTTATATACAATAATCACCAAAGCCTGTAAACTTAGGCCGATATTAAGCCTCCGTCTTTCAGGCTTGTGACCTTCGTGACACGTGACGACTGCTTACTTCATTCAATTTCCCCAGCATCGTTCTCAACTCGCACAGAAAAGTCGCCGCTCTCCGTTATATGTCATTGATCAAGTAGCAATGGTAACAGTGCATGCCGACAAGACAAACACAAATATGCTGTTCGCCAACTTCAATCAAGACTTTAGGTATATCGTTACTACCACTTTTGCTCTGGATGTGATGGGCTGACATTCCACTCAGCTGTATCTCAGTCGGAACTCGCAAAGGGTACAGCGTAACTAATTGTGATCCATTTGGACGAATATTTACTTCTAGTATGTGTCATCCTCGTATGTGAAGTCATCTTGAACGAACAGCCACTTTACGCCAGATGATGGAGCAAAAGGAATCGTAGAGATGCTATTTTGCACGTCCCTAATTGCGTTGGTTGGAGTCGCGGATCATCCACAGTCAAGTCCTCGCAAGCTTCAAATCGTGAATACGAAGGTGCCAACATCTTTTCTCTTTTCTCCTTTCCTGCTCAACCATTTCACAGCGTCAATCGATGATATGCGAGCTTCTCTTTCCGTCATCTATATTAGCTGTCAAGTTGAATCGGAAACGACTCGTTATTGTCCTAGAGTCTGAAATATACATCTACGATATCTCAAATATGAAGTTACTACATGTTATCGAGACCACACCCAATCCAGAAGGTACGCGCTCAGTCGGCTAATATGTATCAGGGTTGATGATTTTATTACCGTGTTCCTAGCGATATGTGCATTGTCACCTTCTTCTGAAAACTCGTATCTTGCATATCCTTCTCCAGTACCATCTCCTTCCTCTGTTAGTTCTACTCCATCTACCCCAGCCCCGTCGCAGTCGCAGTCAGGGGATATCATCCTATTCTCGACACAAACGTTAACAGTATCCAACGTTATCCGGGCGCATAAAGCTCCGATATCGTTCCTTGCCCTTAACTCTACTGGTACACTCTTGGCCACAGCTTCGGATAAGGGTACAGTCATCCGCGTGTGGTCGGTTCCAGGCGCGGAGAAGCTATACCAATTTCGAAGAGGAACACGTGAGGCGAAGATATACTCGATGAATTTCAATGCTGTATCGACTTTATTGGCTGTCAGCTCAGCCCATGATACAGTTCATATCTTCAAGTTGGGAACCCAAGAAAAAGAATCCGCAAGAGACAAGTCGATCACTCCCGGAAGTCCGACAGGGTCATTCGATGGTGGAAGTGTTGAAGGAGGGTATGAGGCTTTTGCTGATGGCAAGAAGAAATCGGGGTAAGACCAATAAGAACGCTCCATCTTGATTCAAAGCGTTACTTACACTTCTTCTCAGGTCCAGTTTACGCAAACACTCGTTGCGACTGACCAGGAACATTACGTCCTCGGTCGGAGGATATCTGCCCAACACGATATCAGAATTATGGGAACCGTCTCGGGATTTCGCCTTCTTGAAATTACCCACAAGTGGTGCTCGTTGTGTTGTCGCATTAAGCAGGTATGTCCATAGTCTCTGAGTCACAAACAGACGATTAAGCAGCCCTTAGCACCTTGCCACAAGTCATGGTTATCTCATCAGAGGGATTCTTCTATGCTTACAACATTGACCTGGAGAATGGTGGCGAATGCTCGCTGATAAAACAACATAGGTTTGTACACGAAACGCATCCCTCTTGTTATGCTTTCTCACGTGCTCTTTTCTGTAGCTTATTGGAATCAGGAGACGAAGCTAACAACGGATTGGTGGATTAAGGCATAAACATTCATATCCTACTCATTATATTCAATCATGTACTCTAGCTAGCTTATGGGATTTCTTCAATACATTAATTTCTTGGACTCTTGAAGTACGATGTGCACGCGACAACCGACTCGGAATTCAAACAGCGACTTGAGTCGATCTCAACTCCGAACAACTGTTTTAAACCTACGTCTATGAGGCTTCCGTTTGAGCTTGTAGAAACTATAATTGGGCATGTAGCTGAATCGGTTGATCTGCTGTCTTTCGGCTTAACATGCAAGTCTTTGGCTGGCGTTATCCTCCCATATCATCTTTTCTATCATACTATCTCAGCAGTCATTTATCGAGGTCAAATTTGGCTTTATCTCATGATGAATCCTCATCTTTGCCGGTACATTCGTCGCCTTGAAGTTTCAGAAACTATCAATCCGAAAATGCGGCTGTCCGACGCTCATCTACAGCTGGAAGTCGGGCATCAAATTCCATTTCACACCATACCGGGTCCTCCGTCACAAGAGCTCTTCTTCCAGGCTCTGTGTAACATGGTCAACTTGAGAGCATTCGTATGGAAACACGATTATCCTCCCGTGATTCCTGATAAAACGAAGTTGGCCAAAAAGTTCAACAGTTTACACTTTCGGGGGCCTAAACATTCGCGTTACGCTTCGGTTTTCGACACTCCTGTCAGTCGTGCCAATGTTCTTATTATCTACTCGGTTCTTACGCGATATAGGTAATCGACCAATTGAACAATTTGGTCAGTATCACCCTCGAGACATCTGTCCCGTTGGATTTTGGGAACCCAATATTGAATTTCCTAGGAGCTTGTCATGAATTAAAGGTGGGTGTGTTAGTTTCCGTTCGTGATTTATTTTAAAAAGAACACAAGTACCTCAGTCTTTCGATTCCTCACCATTCCTTTGCCGGAAAACTAGTCGCTTCCTGCAGATGGCCTTATTTAGAAGTTTTGAACTTATCAATATTCAATGACTTGGGCTGTCCTTGGACGAAAGAAAGTATAGAGGAATTCTTCGAATTCCATTCGACTATCATCTCTTTGAGATGGAACATTTCTTTTCAGAATCATCGCCCGCCTACTGCAGTATTCCACCCTGGCTGTTTCTTCCGTCTGAAAGCTTTGGAAGCCGATGTCGACTTTGTTCGGTCAATCGTCACGGTCCCTTATACTCCACCGCGATCTATGCTCAAAATCCTGAACTTTCCGACAGACGAAGAACTTTGGAAAGAGCCAGAGATTTCCTTTCGAGGAATTGACAGATTTAGTATCAGAATAATCTCTTTCAAGCCCAACTCTCTATCCCAACTGACCGACTTTGGTCGTTTCTTTGCGGCCGTCGAATGTGTTGATATATCGGACAACAGTCTTTCTGACGTGATTTGGGATGCCGACTTGGGGCAATTTCGAAAAGCCATGATTGTAAGGAAAAAAAAATGTTTTCCTTCTGTCTCATTCAGCTAATGTTTACAACATTAACAGGCCGAATATGCGGACAAACTTTCCTCATTTCAAAACCTGAAAGTGATTTTTGGAATTCATTTTTTCGATGATACCGAGAGTGAGGAGGAGAATGAACGGCGCCTTGGCTGGGTCGATCTTATCTTTCCTCATCTCGAATTTTGCGCGGATGACACCCCTTCTGGAGCAAACTTGATACGTGAGGATGGCCTTACGCGTTTAGAGTTTATAGACCCTATACCTGAAAAAGCAAGGTCTACGATTGACTCTAAGTACGATGTGGATTTTGTCGTTTCTGAAGAATATGATCGTAATGTTCGATAAGCGGGAGGGTGTATGCATTGGTTATATCGCAATTGGGCCGTAATGAAGGTCAAAAGTCTCTCTTCTGGACTTAACATGCAATGTAAATATCGCATGCCCCACACTCATTACCACCGCGGATCCAGAGAACAGCCCTACAGAGTAGCGCACAACACATTTCGATACCTATGTCACGCAGCATCAGGCCGAGAGAAGCAACTATATCTCCATGGGGGGCTGACAAGGCAAAGATGGTGGACAGGGCCATGCTAACGACATAGAGAAGTAACGAAACACGAGGGAATAAGGTTGTCAAAAAGATAACTAGAATGTATAACTAGAATGTATAAATGTGACCCAGTCTGTGGCAATGATATTTCATAAGCAGTAAATCTGACTAGATCAGACCCGTGTTCACTGGCGTCCAGAGAATTCGAGATTTTGAAGAAATTAACTCCAATGTGCTTGTTAAACGAACTTCAAGTGAATGAATCGGGATTTAATATAATCTCTGACTCGTCGGTTCGGGTGTTAGGTAATCTGAGCCTTGAGGTTGACCCTGTCACCAACGGCCATGTCCTTTCTGTCTGTTAGTGGTCTTACCCATGCGTCTTTGGCAACACACGTTCTCTCGGGCAATAAAACGGGCTACGATAACGACTGGATGGACATCCCATTAACAAAAGTTTATACTAACGTCTTCATACTAGACGAAAAGGAAGGCAAGGTTCGTCCATCGCGAGGCCTGTGCGCGGGGTGAGAAGAGAACAAAACTGTGTCATTAATAAAAGTCATAAGATCTTGCTTGGTTACAAAAAACGAGGGTTTGGAATGGGACTGTGAGAAAAGTTTTGTCTACTCCACTTTTTGTTTCACTTATTATTCTTGCCAGATATAACGGCTTTGGTGGTAAAGTAGAACCAGGGGAAACGATCGCGACAGCCGCGCTACGTGAGCTTGAAGTGAACCATTAGCCCTTATCTCTAAATATTTCGCAATTAATCAATGTACCTGTACCGATTGTAGGAAGAAGCTGGAATCAGGGCGGACATATTTCACTGTGGAACCTTGCTCTTTTTTGCCGAAGGAGATTCTTATGCGCACCTCGTCCAAGTCTTCAGGGCCACCACACCAATCTCAGGTGATCCAACAGAGTACGTCATAATATCTCAAAGGAATTTAGTACCTTAGTTTGACTCTCGTGACGTGGCTCATCTTTGATAAAGAAGCGAAGAGATGCGGCCTGCCTGGTACAAACTGTCACCATCTAACTTTTGTGTCGCATCGGTGACGCAACAACAACATTCTGATTTGAATACAAAATCCGCAGCACTATTCAAAATGAATGATTTACCTTCCATCCCTTTTGATCATATGTGGGCTGACGTACCACTTTGGTTTCCCCTTATGCTGTCCAACCAGCAATTCATCGGACGTGTGGATTTTGCCAAATTTACAGACGAACCGAAAGACGCCGAAATGGTCAAGTGGTGGATAGGGACGACCAGTCCAGATGGCACCGGTAGCACTATTGAGTCATCGTGAAAAGACGACCTGGGTTAATGAGTTTATTTTTTGTTGTAAACTTCTTATCGCTACATCTGTAGAATTACTACTATGCCATGACAACAGTCCCCCTTGCTACTTTCATTTACACACGAAAGGAAAAAAGATTATAAGTGAGGTTAAAAGGGGAGAGAAAATAGCGAATTCCCAAGAGAAAAAAGCCGGTTCCGATGCAAGACTTCGATGCCAGTTGAATAATGACGCTATAATACATTGATTTTGCCCAGTTTCCGTGGTTGCACGTTGGTGTTTACAATCGTCCCAGAAAGGCCCCCGATAATAGGTTAGTGTCGAAAAGCGACCAAATAAGAAAATAGGACAACAAAGTATTGGCTTATTCGATGATCTTGCAATAATCGATATTGTTGACGGCTGTGGGAGATGAAATGTCGGGATTCCCCCACCACTGGTTTTAGATAAGGAATGTAAGCAGTGCCATCATACTATATAAAAAGAGCGCGAGACTAACGGTTGGGAAGGGACGTGATACACCGCTTGCACCGAAGACAGCGAATGTCAAGACAAAGATCATGGTTTGCGCGCCTCCGTCCAACGCGCCCCCAACGAGCTGATAAATTTGTGATTAATGATTCATAAGTCGTGAACAGAGAAAATCAAATACAGACATAATTGAATTTACGATACCATCTTTTTTTAATGGAAAAAAAAAGTTCAGCGGGTTAAAATTTGGTGAAATAACAGAAACAAACCTTGGGTGACGTCGTCTTATCCAAACTTGGGAAATAAGACCCACAAGTATTGTCGATAAAATAGTAGAATTTAATCCTGTGGTGAGCCAGCCCATATACTGCGGAGAAGAAAGAAAATTTATTAAATTGAACATGTCATGAATCCGACAATAGAGCAATGGGCCATACCTGATAGATCACAGGCAAAACGATCTTGTCTACTTCAATAGGTCCAATCTTAGGCCATCGCTAATTCAAATCTTGATTTAGACAAAAGCGAGATTAGGGGGGAAAATTTCCGACGAACGGACCTTCCAGATTAACCATTGAATGAACGTTGGCACCATGCCTATTACCTATACAGAATTTAGAACCGTTCCATTCGTAGTCTGGATAGAAAAGTTTCCTTACTAATCCAAGGGGCACCCAGACATATGGCCCGCTACTACTGTAGAGTTGGCCAGCCAGGGACCAAGTGATCGCCGCGGTGTTAAGCGATTGTACAGATTGACCACCTAATCAAGGCGACGTTCAAAAAAACAACAGTAAGCATTGGAAATAAGAACTTACTCCAGACATTGGTTCCTACTGGGCTCAGTAAGACTTCTCGCTGATTGGTGACAATAGGGGCCATAACGGCGTAGTTGACGAAGCATCCCAAAATAGTTCCCCAGACCTGAGTGAGAACCATCACACGGGGTGGGATTTTTACTACAAATGAGGTCAGAATCAGTACAAATGAAATTTCTTGATACGGAAAAGGAAATAGGGCTTTACAGTATTGACCAAGTTTCAAATCTCCAGCAAGGAGAATTGATGTAGCGATAACATCATGAGACCACATGGAGAACTGATAACGGAGAAATAATGATATGATTAGCTTCATCCGGATCCGTGATTAAGATGAAGAACGAATGAACGAATGCGTACATAGAGATTGGCGACGGGTTTTCCGGGATGTAATGCTCCAGCCACCATCTTCATCTAATAGCAATGGATCGGGGTTAGTGATTAAATCCTTTTTCGATACGAGAGGAATATGGAGAAGGAGGATGGTGAGAACAAGAAAAGGTAATATTCACCAGTTGATTGGTTGCGATCCCGTTTCCCAATCGGGCAAATAGAACATTGGAGAAAGGCTAAAAATATATAGACCATACTCAATAAGTTGACTGGTTCTCGGAGGTTTTTTTCCAGTGTTCTTTTTTCGTTGTTCCTCCGTTTGTACCGATAGAAATGACTTACCGCAACAGTTACTGTGAGACGTGAAATATTAGATTCATTGATGTGTATTATGATTGACGGAATGCACATTACCTCCCAACGTAAGCGCGATGATGTAGCCCCACCAGGGCAATGTTGTATCGCCTTGGTTTCATTTAGTCAGAACTGGTTTGGAATAGTGATTTGAGAAAGAGGATATGCCCCTTACCAGTAAGTACAACGATTAACCCTTCACAAAAAAAAAACAAATCATCATGAGTCAGACAATATAATACAAATATGAATAAAATTCTCTCACCCGCAAAGAATGAAAGGACCAATAATATCAGGTACCACCACCATGGCGCTTCTTTGTACTTTTTCATTGCCTAGATATAGAAGATCGCATGACCGTGTGTCAACAGAAAAGAGAAAGAATACGCAGAATGAAACCGGAACTGGGAAACGCACCACGTAGTGCCGATCGTTGAGTGTATTCGATCGGACTCGTTTAAATGAATCCCGGATGTATCCTGAGTAGAAACATAGCGTATGGGCGATGAGACCTCCAATAGCCCAGTTGCCTGTCATGCTTGACCAGACGAAACTACCAGATAAAAAGGGACGTCCTTGGATTTGGTAGGCTGTTTCGTTGAGAGTAAAAGTGGAGCCGAAGACGGCCGTCTGATTATACAAGGATCCATCGGCATTGAATAGGTCAGTCGACAGGAATGGGAATGACAGCGACTTGCGGAGAAGACAAGAAGGTTAGCGAGATATCGGAACACGGCAAAATAGTTCGGACATACATCAAAAGCGTTGCTGTAATATATAGCAACCATGCCCACATAACAAATTGAAAGGCCAATCCATGAATTGACTTGGGTTGGAGGGTTGAGTATATACGGTTTATGATAGATCCGAATTAGAATTAAAGGTGCTCACGTTGTTGAATGAGAGGCAATGACATGTATGTTGAAGTGATGTACTGCCAGTCAAAGCTAAGCGATAAAAGCCCCAGACCCTCGTTGGCTTGCGCCCCGCCAAACAAGTTGGTAAATGTCGTCCGTACAGAGTCGCTAGCTTTCAGGGAGGCAAGGCATGGAACAGAAACCCCGTTCAACCAGGGAAACCTGCAAGAAGAAACAACAGTAATTTAGTTTTAAGGCGTAAAAACTCCGGTTTGTTCGCGATTTTGAAATACAGTATATGACATACATGTAAGAAGGAATGACCTATTATGCAAAAAATGGGTAAGCTTCGTCTGGTAAATTAATGATCTGATTTCAAGCCAAGTAAGCCTACCTCGTACGCGGCAGCACCCGTGACAGTAGCCCAGAAGACTTTTAGTCGCTTTGACGTTTTGGCTCTGTCGAAGTGAAGTGCTTGGAATACGGCAACTGTCGGTAGATTAGTCCAATAAACCTATTCAATTCATGTCAGATGGCGAATTCAGCTTGAGAGATTAAGGAGGTGCCATACCATCTCGGCAGGGTACACTGTCAACGGGCGCAACAATCCGACTATACCATATCCGAAACAGGCTGTCGAAAATGTCGCCAATACGGCTGTTGATGCATTCACTTTTGAATCATAAAACAACTGTTGGACGGAATTAGCTCG
This sequence comes from Phallus indusiatus, assembly GCA_027605045.1. NCBI lineage: Eukaryota > Fungi > Basidiomycota > Agaricomycetes > Phallales > Phallaceae > Phallus > Phallus indusiatus. The sequence goes on along the minus strand of JAQFWX010000020.1, from coordinate 603,699 downwards.
AACTTTGCAATGCGTTAGTGCAAGGCACGTACTCGCTGTACCGCGAAATTACCAACGGCAGTACTTCCGTTGGCGGCCGTTGTACAAAGCAATGTCGCAACCGCGTGCTACAAGGAAAGATAATGAGATTTCATTTTACATACCCATATTTTTAAGCTTTCATCAACAACGGTCAAAAAGGAGCTAACCTCTTTTAAGCCAAAAGGCCCCGGATTGATGAAATGAGCGATGGGCGCCATCCAAGCTAGTCGCGGGCGGCCCTCGAAGGTTTGTCGCGTTGGTAAAAATCGCTCCCATGCCTTTCCAACGGAATAGATTAAGAGCAAGACGAACGTGGAGGATATTACGACAGCAATTGGTTTGAAATAGTAGATCTACAAAAAGTATGATATGGAAGGGTGACTAAAGTCTTCTTTATATAAAACCGGTAGTGGGAACAAACGCCATACCTCACTCAATGCAGCCCCTAACCCTGCCACAATGGTGCCAATGAACAAGGAGCGGAATGTTAAAGATTGATCTCCGTCATCTCGATCGTCAATGGCATAGTTGGAAACGTCCTCTCCAGTCACGATAATGGGTTCATCGTGCAGAAATTGGGTAGAGTCGCCGGACTTGTAACGAACGATGTAACTGTCTGAGTCAGATTCGCCCACGAGTTTTTCGTTATGTATGAACTGGCTATCCGAGTCTGCACTGTTTAATTCTTTCTCTGGGCTGGTCATTTCGGCGTCGTGGACGGTCTGGAGATCAGACATGTTGCTACCCTCTCGGCGAATGAAAATGAGCAGCCGCCACAGCAGAGGTGGGGAAAGACGAAAAGAGGGTAGACCGAGGACGGAGCCTTTATGGAAAAAAAGAGAGAGGAACCCTCCAGAGAGAAAGAAAGGAAAGCCGTCAAGTAGGAAACGAGAGTGGATGACTGGGACCTGATATTATAGACGTTGGGGTTTATTCTTATCGCGTGGTAAATTAAGCCGAAAACGGATCGAAGCGAACTGGGTTAGCCAAAATGACGGTTACGACGTCAAGGCTGTGTATGGGCTTTTTTTGCCACTAGAAGCTGCCGGTTACATTGCGAAAAGGGCCCATTACTAGTCGCAATCGCAAATCGCACGTGGATACGCTGAGGATGTCGGGCTGTCCGGACTGTATGGAAAGGAAGGAATACAAATCAAAAGCCGTCAACAATGAGTTTTCTTTTGCTTCATTAGTACGAAAGATACGAACGTAGTCCGCTCTCGTCGATAAACGATTATTCAATTGCTTCAAACCGGTCTTCTAGTCTGGTTTATCTTTTACCCAACGGTCAGGGTAGGCCTTAAGGGTGATGATTCAGACGAGTCACCTGGATCCCGCAGCGACCCTCGTACGACAGAGAAGAGAAAAGAGATCGGCTTTCTGGTGTGGTGTCAATATATGACTGGTAGATCTCCACCGGCAGACGTTTCACAACATCGATTTCAGACGGACGCAGACCCGAGTTTGCCCACCGTCTTCTGACAACGGTTGATTTTCCTGACTTAAAAATAATTCTTTATAAGCGCTTAGGAAGTTGGTTTAATTTCTCAAAAGCTGAGGAGAACGGAGAACAAGAGAAAGGGATGGTTGAGGAAAAAAAGTCGTGTAACGCCAGCCTCGACCAAGTCTGGCTCATGTAAGCAAAGTGCGTTTGATAGCGACCCCAAAGCTGGTTGACGAACAAACGGGTATCGAGATGTTCTGGTAACGAGCGCGCCTCCCTGCCCAACATTGACCGTTGGTTGAGAAAGTACCGGTTAGGTAATATCCGTGAACCCCACCAAAGAAGTCCTGTCAGGAACCTGTCATACTCGACAATCTTTTTCCCAGCAAGATAAAGCATTTGTGATAAAGCTATCGCACATTGATCTACCCAGTGGAACGTCGACAGGCAACTTAGGAGAAGGCTAGGAGCATAATTGAAATGGTACATAAAACTATGCCTAACGTAATGATAGTGCAATTTTGATAAAAGCATAATGCATGATGATTCCCGTCGCGATAGCACGGGTCATATTATTTGTTTCATGAAGATGCCTTTTTTGCCTTCGCTAACTCTCGGCGTACACGGTCTCTCCGTTGCTTCTTCAAGATCTGAATGTTGAATCGGTCAAAATCACCTTGTGAACGGCGCGTCTTTTTAATCTCTAGCTTTTTAGCCCACGAAGTGGCGTTCCTAATAAAGAACAACCCAGTAATGAGAAATCAAGGGTAGACAAATTTGACCGGTCACGGTACCATTTCGAGACAATTTCTTCCTTCTCAAAGAATTTTTTGACGACACCTGAACGGGCTCCACGAGGAAGTTTTTTCACAACGAGTGGGGTGAGAATGACATGGCGGTATTGGATACTTTGACGTGGTACTCCAGTGACGGGACCATCGATAAGGGCCTAATGACAAAGTTAGTTATGACTATATTTGTAAGATCAGATGCTGCAACGTGCCCGTTTGTGGTCAATGATTTCGACAATAGTAGCGATTTTGCCCTCGTAAGGGCCGTCTTGGATGAGAACGACTGTTCGTAACGAAAGTCAGCTAAACGCAATAGTGGTGTTAATAAAACTGTATACCTCGTCCAACTTCTACAAAGCGTCGGAAAACGGATCGATCCTAAGAAATTTTGTGAGAATTCCAGTTTTGAGAGCGATATACAGAAAGCGTCATCCAGCAATCCTTTGTTGCATCCATTGATGTATCCAGCTCATGGCGGTTGGAAAGTGGACAAAAACCAACGGAACGGATATATAATGAATGTCAACATGTGTTTTGAAGACTTACAGTCATGGTATGAAAGGCGGGGACGACGTTCTTGACGGTGCGGAAAGTTCTTGCTGATGATTCGGCAAACGCCGGGTGATTGCGAATAAGGTTGTGTGTACTGTAGTGTGACGATATCCCGGTCACGTCCCCCAAACATTCAAACTCCGTGATGAAGTCTTCCCAATGTTCCCTTCTAAACCTATTTCGCCACTCAAAAAAAGCCAGTTCCTTGATTTTATTTGCTTACACCAATTTGAAATTCATTTATATTGTAGAAGAGGAAGCGTTTGTTTGTTTATATCAATGACAATACCGGCCCAACAGAACTTCAAATCTAACGTCATGCGGCACTTCGCGATCTTATTCTTTATATTTACTTTATATATTCAAACTCACTCTATCAGAATTGGAAATGATATTCAAGGTTGACTAATGAACACCTCTGCCCACGTTTTATACCTTTCATAGTTCATTATACATTGTATGATTCTTCCGATGATTCACCCGCTCTGGCGACCGTGCAATAGCAATGCAATAGGCAACTTCATGGATCAATTCTATTTAGCCTCTAGTTGATTGAATACTTCTCATCCGCGATTTGATAGCCTCTTGAAGATCCGTTTACTCCGATAATCACAGTATTTATTCGTTTTCATCAGAGACGATTGGGGTCCGAATGTTGTAATCCTGACTCCTGTCCCGCGTCTCGGATCGAGCTGTTTACTCTATTCTTCAATGACATTTTACGCGAAGACATAGGGATAAGATGCTGTTGACTAACATCTTTCTCAGCTTGACATTCTTTGAGATATGAGACTTACCCTTGCGGATCGTGTGCTACCTTCCCCGGCTAATAAAGTATTCTGTTTTCGAAAAAATGCATGTCCATGCTTTTCCATCCTTCCCGATTTGAAG
>JAQFWX010000198.1:0-44813 GCA_027605045.1 Phallus indusiatus | reverse complement strand
ATTATTACCTCCAATGATGGTATCAAGCGTGGCACATCGAGCATTTTCGTTGCTGTCGAGTCCTTGTACAGTATGGACGGCGATTTCGCACCACTTAGAGAGATCGTTGATCTCTTGGACGTCATGCTTCCTCACAAGAATAGTCACTTGGTTGTAGATGAAGCTCATGCAACGGGTATTTATGGAGAACAGGGTCGTGGTCTGGTTTCCTTGTTGGGTCTGGAATCGAGAGTCACGGCCCGACTACATACGTTTGGAAAAGCACTGGCAAGTGCAGGGTGAGTGCCCCTGAAGTATCATTGGATATATAATAACCGATTTCCCCTCGTTTTAGCTGTTTTATTAACCACGCCTGTCATCAAGGATTATCTCGTCAACTACGCTCGTTCATTGATTTACACCACGGCACTGAGCTATGCTAATGTTATAAGTATCAATTGTTCATTCGACATCATAGAGTCCAACCTGGGATCCAATGTAAGAAATCCAAACTTTGACTTTATCCATTGTTTCATTCTCAAAAAATTGCCCCTTTTCCGGTTGCAGTTATCGGAGCATTTAATCCGCATCTGCACCCACTTTCTCTCATCGCTTAATCTATACCTAAAATCATCACCATCGCCCCCTATATCTACCTAGTTCAACAACCAATACTTCTCTAGGACATCTCAAATCCCCCATAATCCCCCTTTTACGCCAAAACCACGGCCGCTTGCCGCCCACCTTCAGGGGCTGGGCTTTCTGACGCGCCCTATTACACATCCCACAGTACCGAAAGGTTTAGATCGTGTTCGACTCTGTTTACACGCAGGAAACACCATAGAAGAGATAAATGGATTATTAGATGGGATTATATCTTGGATAAAGCATCAAACAGACAAGAAAGTATACAACGCAAAATTATAGCTATATCAATGTCCAAACGTAATTCTGTAGTTCTTTATTTATCATGATATAATTTGAATCGTGCCATTTGTCTCAGTCTTTCCATTCATCAATATTGTCCCAGACCGTTTGGCCTTCTTCAAAGTATTCGATCAAGTGATCTCGTGTCATGCCTGGGGCTACTGTCAGGCGATCATCGGGTATATTAGCCAACAGGCTCCATATTCCACCGAAGAAATCATCGATAGGTTCTCCATGGGCCAATGCATGTATAAGAACGCATTGCATCGTCTCTGACTGCAGCAGAAACTCGACCGAATTCAGGATCAAAGCGAAGTCTGGAGGATCGTTCCATACGTTGAAACATATGTGAGTTAGGGGTAGGACGGAGCATACGGAAAGGACCGCCGTTTGTAAGACATCGTCTATGTAGAGGTGTGTGACATTATTGAATAGGGGTAGTCGAGGCAAGAACCATGCCTCGGGGACGTATAGAATCGTAATGTGCGTCGGTTTGGGCCATAGCGGCACGTCGGGGACTTTCTCAGCTTCGGATAGCTCGCGAAGAGATGGTGATAAGAGAAGGTGCGAGACCGATTTGCACAGTGAGAGTGTCCAGTCCGAGTGTTGCATGGCGTTTCGGTGTATGCAGAGTCGTTTGACGTACGCTCCGGTGTCGATTGTCCCGCATTGAGCAGCTTCAACGCCTCGAATGAATGATCTAACGTTTTCCTTGTTCAAAGTGACAGATTCGTAAAGAAGTGGCGTAACCCATTTGTTGAAGCTTCGACATGTTAGAGCGAGTGCAGGTCCGGTTGTGTAGTCTGCCACAACGGCTGTTTCGACGACTTGCCGAACGAGTTCAACGGGGAAGTTCATTGCTAGAAATTAAAGAAAGATGAGTCTACATAGAATAGGAGAAATGAACATTGTGATTGGTATTTATCCAACTTTGTTGTGGGGCCAGGCGAAAGCGAATAGGCATGATTAATGTCGTAGTTGCAGACGTAAGATTTAGACGCGTTTTCGAACTCCGACCGCCACCCTGTGACTTTTCCTGCTTACATACACTAGCCAAACCACTTTGACAAGCCCAATGGCGGAATCCCTCAGTCTTGAAGAAACCAACAAAATCCGTATTTCTTTGGGGTTAAAGCCTCTCACAGATGATGCTGCGCCTGCAGATAAAAAGGAATCGACAGCCGAAGACAATTATACGAAGCGGAGAGAAGACGAAGCCAAAGAGCGAGAACGCAAGTCAGTGCTCTTGACATATCTTTCTTTATCACACTCTAATGTTTCTTTATATAACCCATTCAATACAGGCGCGTTCAAGACAATATTGCAAAGTTAGTATTATTTTCGTTATCGAGCTTCTAATTACACGGTGGCTTCTACTTTTTCTGTTTTGCCAGCTAGGCACCCTATAGAGCAAATCGCTCACGAATTCCTCTTTATAGGATTAGAAATAGACGTGAATTAAATGCATCCTTGAAAGGCGCGACTCTTGGAGATGGAGATGGAGATGAAGATACTTTGAGCTGGATAAAGAAAAGCAAGAAGAAAAGTAAAGAGTTGGCTAAGAAGCGTCAGGAAGAGTTGGACGCGATGGATCAGGCTCTTCAAGAGTACTCTGAAAGTAAGCTCTGAGAATGGTGTTTTATTATACAATGTCTTACTTAACCTAACAGAGGATCTTGCTGGCTTGAAGGTCAGCCATGACTTGGATGCTTTTGAGGAAGGCGAAGAACGGATACTTACCCTTAAAGACAGTCGGATTTTGGACAACGAAGGTACGCCTTTCTAAATTATGTTCTTTAGAATTATGTTCACGTTGTCTATTTTCTCTAGAGGATGAGCTACAAAATGTCGAACTTGCAGAGCACGAGCGGACTAAAACGAATTTGGAACTAAAGACTAAAAAACGGGATTACACTGGGTATGATGATGAGGAATTCAAAGCTGGAAATGAAGGCATGAAACGTGCTGTTTTAGCTAAATATGATGAGGACATTAATGGTGTTGCCACAACTGTGCGTCTCTATTTTGCTGCTTTCAACTATTCATCTGATTGACTTCTCATTTAGGATTTTCGTTTGGGTGGTGGTGCGGCTAAGACAAAACGATCGACGCGACAGTTGCAAGAAGAAGCTGCTGCTGAAGTGAACAAAACACTGTTATCGATAGACTATACCAGTAAGTAACGTCGTTCCTTCACATGAGATTAAATGACCAAGCTCTCTTGTAGAGAATCTGGAAATCAGTGACTACCTACAAGAAGGCGATGTGGGCTTTAAGAAACCGAAGGTGAGAGACTACTTTGGACGTACGGTGCTTATACCTTATGAATTTCTAGACTAAGAAAAAACGGGCAAACCGTCGAGTTGTCGAAGTCGAGGAACCACAAGAAGTCCCTCCTCAGACTAACGGAATGGAAGTGGATGAACCCAAACCCCGTGTTCGTGATACCACTGAAGAATATATTGATGATGAGGACCTTCAAGCTGTGCTTAGTAAACAAAGACGTGAGAGACTACGGAAAGTGAGGTCATTAGCACCAGATGAAGTTGCCTTACGAAGTGAGTGATTTCAAATTGTATTTTGACTTTGTTGTTGACGAATGAATTGTAGTCATACAAGAACGCGCGGGTGCTCAGGAAGAGGCAGAAGCGGCGATGGATGTCGAAGTCCCAAAAAAAGAAGAGTCGGACGAAGAAGGACGTGAACGTGGACTAGAGTTCGATGATACTTCGGAATTTGTCAAAGCCATTCAATATAATCCTGTTAAGCAGGAAGAAGAGCTTGCTACCATCAAACGGGAAGAGTCCGCAGCACCATCGATGAAACCACGCACTGAGTCGCCGATGGAAACTGATCAGGCTGTTTATGAACTGGAGGCTGGGGAGATAGCTATCAAAGAGGAAGATGATGAAGCGGACGAAGCGATGTTGAATGCTATTGAAGCTGATATAAAGAGTATAGAAGCCCAAGAGCAAGCTACCGGTGTTGCTGTAGATGTGGGTATTCACTTTCGTCTCTATTCTTTGTTCCTGCTTAATGATGGGGCTTTAGGTTGGTACATCTACAGAGCAAACGTTCTCTTCTGGGTTGGCATCAACGCTAAACATTCTCCGGCAACAAGGTATCTTGGCAAACACTTCTGCCGATCTTCTCGAACGCGAAAAGGTGCAGCGACAGCGAGACTTATGGTTAGCCGACCAACGTAAACGACTCGCTGAACGAGAATTGGATCGTGCTCGAGCGCGCGGAACCAATAAAGATCAAGCTACTCGTGAATACGAAAACAGGATGCGAGAACAGCAGGATGCGCGCGATACCTTGGAGCATTTCAAGAATTATAAACCGGATATTAATATTGTGTATTATGATGAATTCGGCCGCGCTTTGACGCCTAAAGAGGCTTGGAAAGCTCTCAGCCACAAGTTCCATGGCAAGACATCTGGGAAGGCCAAGACTGAGAAGCGGCTTAAGAAAATTGCAGACGAGAAGAAGAAAGAAGCGATGGCTAGTGGTGATACCCCGTTGAGCATGAATAAAGCTTTCCAGATACGTCAGGAGAAGGCTGGTCAGGCTCACATGGTGTTATCAGTGGGTAACAGAGGGTATGTTTTGCTCTATATTTTTTGTGGTATATGCCTTAAGAGATACTAAACAACATTTTTATGGTATAAATTATAGTGCTGCTCCTCAACTCTCCGAGTTCTTGGACGCCCAGCCTTTGTCGAAGAACATGAAGGGTGACAAGAAAGGAAAGAAAAAGAAGGAAGAAATGGATGGCTCCCAGCCGGTTATTGAAGTAACAGGGTTCCCGACAGTACCAGGTGGCACACCATTGTCTACACCGGGATCTCCAGCGGATTCTAGAATCGACTCGCCTGCACCCCGGCCAGGATTTTCAAGGATAGTGAGCGAAGTAGCTTCGCCGGCGCCTTCGTCGACGGGTACGCCGGCACCTGCGAATGGTGAACGTACAAAAGTCGCCTTTGGGTTCGGTGTTAAACGGAAAGCTGGTGAGACTAACGCCAGTCCGCCGACAAAGAAGCGATAATAAAAAGGAGTTGTGGTGTTGTTTGTTCTTATTGATGTAATTATTATAGAGAGGGGTTTGTAAGAGGCCTAAGATGTTTAATATGATTGATGACGCGATGACGGTTGGGTGAACGATATAGATTTAGTGCTGGTATTGCTTTTCGGGTTGTGCCGGTTTTCCGGTTGCCATGCTCCAAAGTTCGGGCCCTTCTCGGATTATAGCCTGATCAAGGTGATTATTCAGTAGTGCGATGTGCGTATAATGGACTTGACTCACGATGATCACCTCCACGGCAATCAGGGCTATAATTATTATTTCCATGCGATGACTGGAAGACTGGTTTCACATCAGTCACGGTGTGCACTGGGCTTTCGCGCCTAATTTAAGGCTCACCTCAACTAGCAGCTCTCGTAGAGTTGATTGAACCTGATTCGGAGGTTGTTACAAAGTTTCGGATAGAGAATTCACCGGAAAACGTACCTCAGCAGCATAGGTTATTTTTTCATTGAAGGATGTTATTCGTGCTTTGATTTCCAGGGCATTACTTAAGACATGGAAGTATTCTGTAAGAGTAACAATTAGCGATTTGTGAAGTTTAAAAGAGCTTGGCATATAACACCTTCCAATACAGGTTCAGTCCAATAGAAATCAGGGGTATCACCGAAATTTTCGCGGTTAAGGTTAGCGTGTTGACGAAACCTTAGCAGCTGTCCAAGTTTTTTAATGAGTTCCTGCCGACCAAGACTAGGGCGCCCTGTTTTGCTTAATGTATGGGGTAAAAGAGATACGCTTTGTAAGAAGTCTTCTAGCGATGACTCTAGTGCTGAGAGGGCCGTTGACCTAGCCAGGGCTTGCGAAAAAGCGTACCGCGCTGGTAATGTTGAAAGCGGAAGAGTCGGGTTTGGAAGGTTGGTGATTAAAGGTTCAAGCCACGAAGGATCCGACAGCGGAGAAGTTGCGCCGAGGATTATTAAATCTCCTTGTAGACGGGTTGGTCTGGAAAAGGTTGACGTGAGACGAGGGTGAAGAAAGAAAAGGATCAGGACAAGGCAAGCTGTACGTACTCATTGGGGTCTGTGACATATTCTAGATCTTCTGTCTCGTCTTCCTTGAGAGTTGCAATCTCTAAGTCGGGTGTATTTTGAATGACTTCTCTTTTGAATCGTCTCGCCTCGTTCTCGCCTAAACCCCAACATACGAAACTCCCGTTTGCAAAGATGAATATTTCTCCTTCTTCACCGGGGCGCCCCCATTTAGGCACCCAGTAAGATTCTTGAAAAACGCGCGAATGCGGTGGCAAAGCGGAGAAAATTTCAATTTTGAAAGTACGTATCGTTCGGCAGTGTTTAAAGTGAGAACAGGTTGGATTGAACTACGCGTTGGAGTGGGATTGACTCGGATGGGTAATGACTCTGATGCGGATCTTCTTAATGGCGTTGTTGCTTTTGGTTTAGGTTTTTGAGGTACCGGCTGAGCCGGAGGTATAGCTTGTGAAGTCATGTGTCGAACGACATTCCGAGTACATCGCGACGTCCTTGTGCAGGTTGCGTTGAAAAAGTGTGCAAATGACAACATCTAAAACGAATTAGCATTTTGACGAGTAATATCGTAATTGAACTTTACCTATAGCTTGACAAATGGTTTTCAGATATCAACAATGACGGAAACTTCGACCTCGCAAAAAGCAGCTCGGGTCTCGGGCGTTGTAACGTTACGTCACGGCTGTCTGTTGAATTTCGGCACATGCCGAACTTTCTCCTTCTTCAACAGTCTAGTATTCATTCATTTTCGCGTTAGTTCCCATAATGCAATTTTCCGACTAAGATCAGGCTTCCATAACCATTCAAAGACTTCTTAAAAAGAATGCATCATACTATCATACTATTTAAACCAGGCGACATAGTCAAACTAGCTTTGCTAATTGCTACGGTGGATGCAAGACTTTCTTGACCGCATCTCCCGACGTCAACGGCTATAACACAACCCCGTTTGGTCTGATCCGCTCCGTAATCTTTTCTGCTACGGTTTAAAGGGCGAACATGCTCAGCAGTGGAATAACAGTCTCGAGCAACGAAAAGTTCTTCCTTCCAAAAATTTACCAGAAGTCCGAATGGAGTTTGATCTAGAATCTACGATAAAGACCGGTAGGTGTTCTGTGCTTTAAGAATTTGACGTGTTTCGAAATATAAACCAGCTCACCTGGGCAACTATTCATCATTTGGGGCACTCGCTCTCCTCGTGTATGACATTCGTGGGTTCTTCACTTCATTGCACATGTGTTTTGATGATTCACTTCAGAATATACAGTTTTAAATTTTGACGCAGAGGTACTAGAATTCTTTTATCTTCAAACGGTTTTAGTGACAGACTTTCAGGTCCATTTAGTCTGGATTCGAAAGTGGACGTCTGGGAAAGTCCTAGCTATCTTGGTAGGGCACATAATATATTCTCTCTTACGCACCTGCTTATATATCCAGAATCGTTATTCTGGATTAGTTCTACTGTCACTCAAGGCGTTGTCTTCTGCTACATACCACAGTAAAACAGTCTGTACCCTACTTGTTCATGTTGTTTGAGTCAATTAAACTCGTTTCAGGAGTTAGTCCTTTCCTAGATGTCACTTGACAAACCGAATCCAAGCATATTGAAATGCATTCAGATGCACTGCTTGGGAATATCCACAGGTGTTTTGTGAGTCAATCTTGTGTAGCTGACAACCGAGCTCATCTCGTCATTCATCTCAGAATGCTTATTGCTCTTTTACCCGCACAAGGTCAGCCTTGTTTATGATCTCTTTTGGCATCAACTTATATTCCAAAAGTCATTCTACAGCTACGTGTCAGTTCTTCAATATCCAAGTCTCAACACTACTGCAACTCCCTTTCAGCTGTATGCCGTTTTCGACAAGAACCGGTGGGTTCTTTGCTTCACAATGATATGTTGCGTTGCGCAGCTGTTGGGAACGATAAAGATAGCGACCGCGTTTTTACCACTCAGTGAGTCCAGATGAAAAAACTCTATCAGGATTCTGACTGACCGTGTACTCCGAGTCGGTACTTTGACCAAGTATCATGATGGGCCTGGGTGCTACAACTCTCTTGTCTCGTCGCAATATTTTCTTGTGTTTATCCCTCCAATTATATACGAACTCCTCCTTTGCTCTTTAATGCTCTTTGGAGCTTGGAGAACGCACACTTTAAGCTCGAAGCCACGTCTACCATTATTAAATCTCTTGATCCGTGACAGGCAAGTTGAAACGTTTTATTTCCCACATTCATCCCAATGATGTGTTGCACCAGTACTCTATACTTTTTTAGGTTACAACGCCAAGTTTTTTTTTATGAAACAATAACACTGATAGAAATTTACAGTATAGCTTTGGCCAATTTGTTTGCGTGCATTCTTTACGCCATGTCACCTCATGAGGGGTCAATAACAGAAGGGTGACTTCAATGGGTTTACATGAAGGTCTAGTACCTGTGCTGATCGCATGTATAGATTGCAAATATGTGTCCCATCTGTTGTAGCTCACAGGCTACTTTTGAATATGCGGGCGCACTTCTTCGCTTCTCAGCACGTCATCGACGGCACTTTGAGGATTGTTGAGAGCGCGCCGCGGCTGGCGGGGGACGGTGACGAACATGCAATCTAGTTCGTGCATTCAGGAAACTCTATTCAAAGGGAACAAAATTGACATATTTATGGTATAACTCACTGAGACAGCATGTGCTGGGCGAACTGAAAGTTTTCTGTACATTCAAATACACGTCAACAATAATCATTTCTCGTTTTGTATACTAATCTGAGGTCATTTAAGGTGTTCATTATTTTATGTGCTAGCTTTGTTTCTCGCAAGCGCTTCAAAGTCCAGGCCTTCAAGCTTCAGGAGTCAATCATGATGCACTCATTGTGCGTTCGTGGACGTGAAAAATATGTAGTCAGTTTAGAATCAAAAATGAATAATCAGAAGGATCAGAATGGTATCACAACCGCAAGAAGCGGAAAATCTTGCGTGAATGTATTGGCTTGCTTGTTTTTTAATGCATGCCATAATAACGTCCCACGACTTTCCGTAACGGTCCCGTGACAGTCCTTAACGTCCCGCGCGAGTCTGATTTCTGCCGAAGTTGTCCTCCACCGTCCCAACTTTCAATTCCTCCTCTTCCACTTATGCAATTTTTAAGGTCTCAAGATCAAAAATTTTGTATTTATTAGTCTACTTAAAATAAAATTATTTCCAAGCCATAATAATAAAAAATGACCGAATGGTGACCTTAAAACATCAATGACGCGTCTCAGTTTTTCAGCGTCTATGAATAGGGACTTCGCGAATTTCAGCAAGCTTTGGCCTGTTTTGGCAAACTCGCTTGAAGTTCAAAACAGGCGCTCACAGCAAGTCTCTAACCGAGAAGGCCGCTCATCTGGATTTCACTTGGAACCTACATATTTATGTGCATTACTGTTTCTCATATGCAACTTTGTTTATTATCTTATGAAGAGAGTAATTATGATAAGAATATGGGAGCTATGAGTACCTTTTGTTGTGAAATGATTCAAATGAGCAAGAAATAAATGATAATTTGAATTTATATTATATACATGAGAAAATGTGCGATTGAATCTTTCTAAATAATTTTCCAAAACTCTCCTCATTTATAGCTACTCAATCATCAAAAATTTACCCAAATCTATCAAGCAAATGTTGAGATATTCAAAGTTGGGACGGAAATGGTTGGATGCATGTGACGAATATTGTTCAGGGAAGTGACGGGAATGGTTCGGGGCATTGAGACCGTAATACTTAAATTCAGGGACGGACGAGGCTCAAGGGCGGGACTGTTACGACTGTCACAGGACCGTTACGGACAGTCGCGGGACCGTTACGGAAAGTCGTGGGACACTATTATAATTTGCTTTTTAATTGCTCGGCTGATGTTTCAATTGCAGCTCAGCCACAACCAGTAAACGTTTTTGTTTTCAGATTATACAGAACTTTATTATCATATGCCAGCCCTAATAACCTGTGGATAGGATGGCCATAAAACATTATCTGACAAAAGGATCAGACGTTACATAATGGGTAGCTCTGGTTCAGAAATCCTGACCTCCGCGAGGCCTTAGGAATAAGTTATACATAGAGTCCTTGTACGAGTGAATGGGCTTTACCCCATCACAACTGAAGTTTGAAGTACTGAGGCGAAGTTACGGGACATTAACCGGAGTCCGGGGAGGGCACCTGAAAATAAAGACACGATAGAAATACCAAGCTTTACAATCGCAAATTCTGAAAATAAATACAAAATGAGCGCGGCTTTGAGTAAATAAACCCTGATTTGGTTTACAAACTAATTCCGGTTTTTGTGACACTAATTCGGGAATCCAACTTCACCGAATGATTGCGCATCACGCGTCACGACTTTGTTTTAACATCCCAACATCCCTAATTATTTATATATGTACTGCAGTTTCTAGGCAACCTTTACTCGTATGAGATATCAGCAATGGGAATCGAATCAGCTGCTGAGAGTTAATCAAGCCTCTCCATTTTTATGCTGTAACAGAAGAGGATATTGAAATCAATCTAACAATCCCCTTGAAATCTCAGTCTATGGTGATGCACCTCAGTGGGCTTACCTACAAATAAGGTTCACTCAGGAGCACTAGTTCCGTAACTTTGTACATAGATCGTGAAAGGCACCCAGGTAACAACCTATGTCTCTGTCAACGAAAATATTTCAGAAAATATAAATCTCAACAAGCAATACCAGGAAACATCTTCACCCCACTTCTCTCATGCTACAATTCCGCCACTGGCATAATCCATATACACATTTACCCAGCGAGGATCCTGAGGCTGGTCCTCCAACTCTTCTATATATTCAGAAACCAAGGCAATCCAAACTCGCTTTTCTATCGTTCGTGCTTCGGCCCAGGCTTATTCTTCTCATATGCATTATTTCAATCCTCGTCATTTTACTCGATATTCGAAGTAAGACATGGCATGGACCTGTGTATATTTTCGACAAAGAAGTCCGTCCGGCTTGGTTAGACTCTCCGCGTACAACAAAGCCCTTAATTCTCCGTGTCGCAGTCATTTCACATCCCTCTGAGGCCCAAAGACGGCATTTGATCCGCGACTCTATATTCAAAGGGGTATCTTCCAAGGAGGTCCAAATTGACTATCGATTTTTTGTCGGCATCCCAGAAAAAAACGGATCATCTCTGATCAAGGAAGAAACGTCATACGATATATGGCAAGAGGAGCGACGACATAAAGACATGGTGATTCTTGACTTTCACGATACATACGAAAGAATCTCTGAGAAACGATATGCTGCTCTGAAATGGGTATGAGTCTAACTCGAATTTTGTGAAGATGATGTTCAACTTACTCAACTGAGACTTTAGGCGAACTCCAATAACTCCAGTTACGATTATTTTATGACCATTGATTCCGACACTTTTGTTCGATTTACGGCCCTATCACGACGAATTTCTTATAAGTTGGAGAGCCAGGACCTAAATCCTCAAAAGAAAGCGATTATGATTGGTAGAATGAAACCATTTCGGTATTACTGGGTCAATGCGGTGTCCGATGACCCCGAAGACGAGACGTTAAAGGAAGACACCTTGATCTCTGGTCCCAAATATCAGTATCCAGTTGGCATAGGCTACATGTTGAGGTGAGTTGCATTAGATGAGCCGTTTCAGCGATCTGGGAAACTGAAACTCACGCTCACCTTTAGCTCTTTTCTTGTCGAGACTCTCCTGTCGACTAGACCTTCTGTTCCTCATCATATTCATTATCCCTATGATGATGTTATGATTGGTTCATGGGTGGCCTCACTTGAAAACTACAATCATTCTGATGCAATCTTTCGATATGGGAAACATCCCTGGAACGTCTTCGCCGAAGTAGCCCATCCTGAACCCCTTGTTCCTTCTCCCGTCAATAGTCTCGTCATTGATGATCTTGGATGGCACGACTATCCTGGTAGGAAGTATGGACATAAGTTCGAAGGCTCAATTGGATGGGATAGCGTTTGCATTCACCATATCAAGACACATGAAATACCCATGCTCAGATATATGGATGAATTCCGGGGTGAATGGGAAAACTCTGACGTTTGAATCAGGAGTCTGCTAACTAAATTATTTGGCTTTACTTGAAAGGTTTATCTTATTATGATTTAATAACATTCCTGTCCGCTTCGTTACTGTAGTTGGATCATCAATGCACTGAGAGTCGAGCTCGAGACCGTAGACATGTTGTGCTCTGCGCAGCCATAATTTACTGTGCGACTTCCGTGCGAGTCTGCGAGAGAGATCAAAGAGGGCAGCAAAGAGACTAGGAGTGACAGTCACATCATGACAGCAACAACTGGCGCCCATTACCTTACAGCCTATACTGCTCCCTAACTTAAAGCAAACTTAAAGGTCATAGTGAAATGGTTTGGAAATGGTTATCGTACGTTCGCTCGTTTTATTTCGTTAATATATACGTGGTATTGATATGACACTCGATTTATTCCTCAATTCCTTATTAAAGCAGTCAGTCGAAGTCCCTCGTCTGCGGGATGTAACAGGATGTAACTTGCCAAATGAAAGCGGTGCCGAATCCACGGAAACTTTTCGTTATCTGTGAGTTTATTTTAATTTATTTGGTTGCTTCTTACGCCCCAACTTCGACGCCATGTATTTTAGGATTTGGTCATCCGCGAATCCATACTTGGGAGCTTACAAACGAATGGAACTTGGAATTTCCCAGTCTTCGATTAATGATTCTCCACAAGCTCTCTGACAGTGTTCCCAGAGACCTTTTTGTGATTAATACACAGCTATATGATGCCTGTTAACCCTGCATGGTACTGTTTTCTTTTGCGACTTCATACGCTATAATTGTCACGTGTCTAAGCACGG
This sequence comes from Phallus indusiatus, assembly GCA_027605045.1. Lineage (NCBI taxonomy): Eukaryota > Fungi > Basidiomycota > Agaricomycetes > Phallales > Phallaceae > Phallus > Phallus indusiatus. The sequence goes on along the minus strand of JAQFWX010000198.1, from coordinate 31,957 downwards.
ACACGCGGTGCACAGACCTCCGCATCCGAGACGCGTTCATCGGGCGAGCCAAAGCAGGTCAGAGCGCCTGCATCCTCACATGACAGCACTCATCGTGACTTTGCAGGAAATCAGGGTTTCCAGTCTCACCCGGTCTCACTGTCTCATTTTCCCATCGGAAGCTGGACCGCTCAGGCACTAGATTAGACGACTCTTTTCACGGGAAACGGTGTCGAACTAATACGCCAATTAGGAAATTTGTGTACGTTTCGGTCCGCAGTGGATCACGAGAATCCACCATAATGTGTCATGTTTCACGACAATATACCGTCTTCTCTATTTATGAAGCTGGTGCACACTGATGCCCCGCTTTTCATCAATCATGCATCTATTCTGGTTATCCAGTTTGTCTTTGACACCTTTTTAACTTGGGCTTTGAGCACATCTTCGAGCTCAGAGCAATACAAGCCATCACCTAGTTTGGATATCAAGACATCCATTGGCACGTTCCGTGGGTTTGCGAACCAGACAGCCCACCTCGAAACATGGCTTGGAATCCCTTTTGCTCAGCCTCCTGTTGGAAACCTTCGTTTCAAAGCCCCCAAACCAATCACCAAAGCGTTCAAAGGCGTTCAAGATGCTACTCAGTTTGGATCCGCATGTCCGCAACCTGTAATGTTTTTGGCGAGATGAATCGGCAGTAACACTGATGACATTTTACAGGCTGCTTCAAGCCTGGGTAATGTGTCGATTAGCGAAGACTGTTTAGTAATGAATGTATGGGGCCCGTATCTCTTGAGTAATCACTTTCCCCAAGCCATTTACATCAGATTTTCCGTCCTGCGGGTACCACTTCAAAGGACAAGTTACCGGTTGTGATCTGGATCTATGTGAGCACGGCGACAATGTAGTGTTTTAGTGGTCCTTATTGACTCTTTCAAACAGGGCGGCTCATATAACACGGGGTAAACTCCATGATCTAAGTTCGAATGTTTGAACAAAAGATGACCACATTTCTTGATTAGGGCTTCATCAAATCCCGAGTTTAATCCCACACGTAGGTCACACCTACTGTCATATCTATGAGCTTAATTCAGACTCTGTATTAGTGTTGATCCAAAGGAGCGTCCAGATCAAGAAGCCCATCATCTACGTATCCTTGTATGTCGCATGTCCTCTCGTACATGTCTCTAAGTTCGATTATACTTTAGCAATTATCGTATCAATACCTTCGGATTTGTAAGTATATCATCTGACGGTCATCAAGCGTTTATGAAATGGCTTATCAACCGCCCAAGCTTGCCAACTCTTTTATGGCACCCGAAGATCTCAATGCCGGCTTGCTAGGTAAAGGGACTTGTTACCGGTGTGTATGACTTCGCATTGACGTGATGTAGATCAGAGGACTGCCTTTACATTTGTTCAAGAAGAAATCGCCGCTTTTGGTGGAGATCCTGACAAGGTAAATGATCTTTGGGTTCGAAACCTGTTGCCCCAAGTACATCGCTAAATTTATGTCCAAAAAGGTTACTATCTGGGGCCAGGTGTGCATCAGACTCTTTTCGATCCGCATGTTTCAAGTTAATAAGGACTTCAGTCGGCTGGTGGAGGTGGCGTAGAAGCTCAGGTTGTGTTCCCTGCTCAGAAATCGCTGTTTCGGGCTGCCATTGCGGACTCTTCAGCCGGTCCTTTGTAAGTTTCACCACAATACTACCGCGAGCAAAAACGAGAAATTCCATCGATCTCTAGCCATTCCGCGCCCTTAGCGTCCCAGTACGATGAGTCTGACATGCCTTACGTCCGATTGCTCAATTTGGTGGGATGTCCGCCGTCTGGTCCTCAGTCCCTGCAATGCTTGACGGCCGCTCCATTTGACGTAAGCTTTGTATATTTATTCAAAACACTTCTGACCATTGTCTTTTATACAAATAGGTTGTGCTTAACGCGTCGAATTCTTTGATTACCTCAACCCTGAATGTACAACTCTGGTATCCCGCAGTTGGACCTCAGGGTAGTTTTGTAACCGAACGACCTTCTGTCAAAATCGCGTCTGGAGATTTCCTTCATGTTCCAATGATTATGGGTACAAACGTATGACCTGTATACACAGTCATGAGTTGGCTGCTGACATCCCTCTAATCTATATCAGTTAAACGACGGAACCGTGTTCAGTCAATCCGTCCTCGGTCTTCCCAAGATGAATGCATCCGCCGAAGCAGCTCGTTTCAACGAATTCATAGTACAAAACGTCCCCAATGATATTACACTCTCTCCCTCTCTCCTTGCTCAAATAGACGAGTTGTACCCTGCCAACGATTCTTCCGAGGGCGGTCGCTTCAACACCGGAGACTCGCTTTACGACCGCTCGGAGGCATGGTATACCGACCAGGTTTATCTCTCTCCACGAAGATATTTCTTCGCTCACGCCGCGTCTCTGCAACCACTTTTTGGTTATTTGTTTAACGAGTTTTACCCCGGTGGTAACCCAGATCTTGGTGGTAAGTGCTAGCGCAAGACATTGTCGATGATTCTCGTGTAGACCCCACCGACTCATTCGCGATTCATTTCAAGTTTTCCATGGCTCCGAGTTGTTACTCATATATGGCGGTGCACCGAGTTCTGAAGGATCGCTTGCTACTGCATTCACCGATGCGTATATCAACTTCATCGTTGATCTTAACCCTGGATGTACGTGCTCCGAGTCGAGCAGTATCACGTTATGCTTGTATTATGGTTGACCTGATTATTTATAGCGTTTTGGCCGCAATATGATACAAACAAGAAGCAATTGATACAGTGGATGAAAAATAACATCACTACGATCACTGATGGTAATAGCTTCACGATGTTCGCAGAATTGTAATCTCAGCTAACGAGTTTACAGATTTCAACAAAACGAACATCGACTTCTTGAATACGGCACCCGTTCTTGCGGCTTTCCAGAAGTAATTCGATGTAGACCAAAAGGCTCTTCTTATGAAAAAAGTGCTGTTTCTCTACGATTCCTTGATTTGTACCATAGAGGCACGAAAATAAAATGCAATTAAAACCCATTCTGAGTGTAAATACTTTCAGATTATTTCCATGCGTCATGCTGAATATATGAATTTGGTACTCATAATATGATTATGAATCAGATTATGGAGACCTTCCCCCTTTTTCTAGTTTCGTAACCGTGCCCGAGCAAATCCGAACTCCATCTCCCAGATTACTTCTTGAACTGAGACAATAATTAACCTTGGTCCTTGCCTCGGCTGCTTGTTACATGATCTCTTGAGAGCATGAAATCCCCTTTTTGGGCAATTCGTTTTACGATGTTGGATTTCCATCGGCCAAATCTTGGGTCGGGAGGTTTGGCGGTGACGGGTGAAGCATCATGATGGCATGTTGCAAAAATCGAATCAGTTTATCATGATAATCAAGGCTCTAACGTGGACTTATGGTTGGAATTTACAAATAGAGCTTTTATTAGTAAATAACGTCGACTCGAAAGCCTTTCAACATTTACCGCCTTCAGAATTTCGAGCAGTCATCCATAGATAATCGATCACCAGCCACGGGAGTATAAGCACAGATGATACGCGTGTTCAAGACACAGTAACATTAATATTAAGCACTAGAGAAATATGTATAGTTACGTGCTTTTTTTTTATTCCTCAAGTATACGCGCGACGGTATGATCTCTTGAACAATCTGGGAAATGAGATCCCTGCATATCTACATAGGTAAAATCTGCAATATGAGTCACCACGCGTGATTCCCCAACTGACCATAAACTGTATTGACACAGCTCCATAGAAAAAGTATTAAAAAAGTAAAAATAAAGCCCACAACATGACGTACAGTGTCCATACTTGCTTCTTGGGTCCGGGAACGACAGCCCATGTTTTGTATAGCAACACAGTATTTTTTTACTTGTCACTGCCCGGGCTTACGCTGGGGCCCTTTCTTTTTAAAGATAAAACAAGGTCCAGCTTATAACAACGCGTTCGAGATTTGATTATCAACATTAATCGTCCCCGCTAATTTATTGAGCGTTTGAGGTGCCAGCTGACCCTTGCCGTAAAATATTTCTTGAGGTACCTAGTGAAGTTCAAGGCGTCAGCTTTGAACATGCTAAAGACAAAAACGCGCAGGAAAGGGGAATGAAAGGAGCACAGCTTGGACCGCATAAATGTGGATCTTTTATTACATATGTCGAAGTAACACGAAATCATGTTTTTCGTTCAAGTTCCTCTGAGCATCAACTTCAACCGTTCAGGGGCTTCGGGCATCGATTAATTCAATGTCATCAACCCTTACTGGACACGAACAAATTTTCCTTTCTTCTAGTCGATGCGTATAGTCGCTGGCGGAACACGAGGCGAAAAACTTCACCCTCACCCTCTCAATCCAAGTAAGTGGCATTAACCCTGCATTTAGTACTCACGCTCCTCGTACACATAAAAAGCTCCCCCACACTCGCGCTTATACTGAGAGTCCTCTTACTCATAATTTCCCCCCATCGCTTTTTTTACATCTCAAGTCATCATCATGGTTTACTCCGAATCAGATTCCTCCAGACCTTCCTCGACTCGGAAGAGCTTGGACTCATAGGCTCAAGCTCCTCGCAGCCAAATTCGAACCCGTTCGACCGGGTGACAACGTCAAAGTAAGTCATTCAAATTTTCTTCGATTGCTCGATACGACTTCATTGTATTTTACTCTAACAGTACTTCAACGATGAGTCACGGCCAACCCAGCTTACCCGGTGTCGAGGCCCACGCTTCATGTCGCACTCTGTAGGTCTCAATTGTTTCGAGGCAATCCCACATCTTAACCATTTGTTCCAGTGCGAACTCACACGAAGTGAATTACGAAGCAGCGTACTCAATCCCTTTAAACTTGTAAGTGATTCCATATTATTTATCTCCCATATGACATTCAAATCTATCTACTAGGGACGACATTGATATTACGGAGGACCATGGTACATCTCAGGTCGACTATCAGCACATGTACCGCACAGACTGGGAGTCACAGACGTAGGATATTTTCTTGTATAAGCAAAACGATCGCTAATGCTATTGAAGGGATTTATCTGCCAACTCCCAGAAGAATTTACCAGTTTATCGCAATGACGCAGAAACGTTGGACTGCAACGTCTCTCAAGACTCTGTGAGGCAAACCGTCGAGGAGTCGGGTGTCTTACCCACTTTCGAGTCGTACACAGGTCAAGAATCAGATCCGGCCGTCCACCGAGTCTCCAAGATGTCCGAGGGCGCTATGCCCTTGAACGTAAACACTCAATTTGAGGCTGCGGCCTCGATTAATACTTCTCACGTTCCATATTCTTTCACTCAAGACGTTTCATATACCCTTTCTTCTTCTCAACCATACAACCAATCATACCCAGCAATCTCGGCCGACGACGAGGCTTCCCCACTCGTCACTGTACCATATGAATTATACCCGCTCCAGCCGTCATCCAGCGTCCAGCCACAACCTAATTATTATGATCATCAACCTATCACATCTACCTCTTGTCCTGATTCTCTCCCCTGTCCCGATTGCCCCCCTTGCCCTGACTGTCCTCCTTGTACTGATTGCCCTTGTCCAGATTGCCCCGCGGCCGATGTTTCAGCTTCCGCTCTATACACCACCCAGCATGAGATCTTTGATCAGATCTTCCAAGGCAACCAAGGCAACCAATGCGAGCAACGCAGTAACCCTCCACGCCCCATTCCCTCCTCCAATTTAATGCTCAGCTCCTCTTCATCCTCTTTATCGCTGAACCCCATCCTCAACAGCATTCCACCACCCATGATACCATACCCTGACCCCGCTTCAGATCCAGCGCACCTCAACCTGAAAAGAAAACATCCTTCCCCTTCGTCCTCGCCCTCACCAAGGAAACACGCCCGGACGTCTGTACAGCCGTCCGTCTTCCGTCCTCCCCCTCCCAGCCCAGGTCCAAGGCTAAGCAGGAAACTGCCTAAAGACCGTGCCAACGTCCGGTGTCGGGAATGGATCAACACACTCATTCCCGACGGTAAGAAGTGTATCCTGTGCGTGGAAGAGGAGTCTAAATACAAGACGCCTAACCCACGGAGGAAGAAAGAGGACTATTGGCCTGACAAACGAAGCTTGGAACATATTGTCTCGGTGCACATATTGCAACCCGTCAAGGATATGACCATCCTCAACGGGAAAGCACTGTCACGGGCACCGGTGCATCTTATAAAGACGGAGGCGCAGTTCACTTACGCACGCAGGGAGATTGAGTACATAAAGTGCTCTATATGTCACAAGGAAACATCATTGGTGCTTCGACGAGATGTTATCGAGAATCATCTGACAAAGGTACATAAGAAATTGTCGGAGGAAGATTATGACAGGGAGTTGAATCGCTTACTGAGTGTGATACCTCTTGAAAAGGACTGGCATAGCTACTATGATATGTTTTTATACTACTATCCTGGCGGATGCCCTAAGGTAGCCACCAACGATCAACGTGTACAAAGCGATCGATGAAAAAAACAGTCTTTGTTATATGTCACGCGTGACAAATGATCTTTTCGTCTTACTCCCATGTGCACATATAATCTTGTTTGGAACTTGAGCCCTTTCTCATTGTTCAGGCCTCGGGATCCGCATCGATTAAGGAGTCAATTTTTCCTATCATAGACGTGTCCAGCAATTTTCTCTCACTCTTGGACTCTTTGAATATGTGCGCGAAATCCCGATATGTATGTACGTCTCCACCCTGAAAATTCATTGATATTCGTTAGCTAGGCACGTCCGCTTTTGGTCATTCTTTCATGGCGAACGCCGCTGCGACAATAAAGCTTCATGCAGTTTTCTTCATATTTGGCTCCGGGTGGCACATGAATTGAGTCAACTGACCTTAGTATGTCATGCGGCGGATCAACCGTTCTCCGTAGTGTAAGGGTCTCCGAGGATTCTGAATTATAGTACTTTAACCGAATTTTCACCTGCTTTTAATGATATCTTCATCACGGAGTGCGCAAGACTATGGCATTAGACTCTAGTTAAGCACAACAATCGAGGGAATTTTTTGCCGCCGTTTTAACATTCTGTAGGTCTGGAAGTGGGCATATCATCGAATAAATTTTCGTACCCAATTGTCGGAATTACTCCCAGAAAAAGCAACGTAAGTTTTTAGGTAAACCAACGCAACGTTGTTGATGTCAATGACACGAGTCGAACGAATATGTACATGTTGTCAAAATTAAAGGCTACCGATATGTACTAGTCCTTTGTTTCCGAGATAAGCGCAAGAAAATTTATGCACACCGGCGTATCGTGGCAATGCTTCTTGCTTGTCAATTGTTGGCGTGCCCTCAGATTGGCGATACACGTGAATGATGACCTGCATGAGCTTGTAAGTCGCGATAATTTCAATATATAAACGGGGATGAGGCCTGAACGGGTACGAGGTCAGGACGAGGAAGAGGTGGCCAACTCGACCAACAGAGAGCGCCCGCTTGGAAAGACGTGAATAAATGTTGTGAACGAAAGAGATTTGGTTGTGCTATTAAAGCTCCGCTGCTTCTCCAAGTGTTTTAAAGGCATAACGACTAATGGGAAGGAAGCTTTTGGCGAAACAGCGGATATCGAGAAGCTCGGCACCTTGACTTTTCCGTTTCCCTTTTATTGGTCGACAACTCTTTTCCCTTGGGAAGCGAGAAATGCGGCTTGCTCATAGAAAAACTCAGAAAGGATAGCTGATTCCAGCCTGTATTTTTCGCACTTTAAACGTCCCACGATGACTCCCGCCAATTTAACCAAGTCACCTCTCGACAAAAGTTTATTATGTCTGGACGACAACCAACTTGCATTTTTCAAAGAACAAACGGGTATCAATGACGTGGAGGAGCTGAAAAAGCACATTTGTGATATTCAAGAAAAAGCGTATCAGCAGTTTCCGTACCCGTGCATCCGGAGATTCCTATTCACGAAGTACGAGATTGTTAGAAATTGATTTACGCGTTTAATCCAAGTGCTTAGTTTACAGATAACCCGCTTCCCAAAGTATGAACACGTCCTGAACATTGGAAAAACCTTCGAAAAGCCGATTTTTTTAGACGTGGGATGTTGTGTATGGATTGGTTGATTATCATTCCGCGTAGCGTTTAAACTGACACCTTTTCGTGTCTAGTTTGGACATGATCTTCGTGCGCTTGTCACCGCTGGGTATCCTAGCGAGTGGGTTCTTGGAGTAGATCTTAAACGAGGTCCGTCACGAGCTTTTTCATATGATCGACAAAGGGAGTAACACAGATAGACCTCTGGAATCTTGGCGTGGAACTTTTCCAGGCAGCGCAGAAAGAGAAGCCGATTAAGTTTATCGAAGGGAACATCCTCGATGATGACTTTTTGGACGCCTTCCCTTTGCAGGATCCACCGACTGTCATATTCTCCAAAGGGTCAGATTTGAAAGACATCCAGTCATTGACCGCGCTTCGCGGCCAAGTTTGCGGGATCCAAGCCTCTATGCTATTCCACTTGTTTTCGGAAAGCGATCAACTGAGGATTGCTAAGAGATTAGCGACCTTGTTGTCGCCAGTTCCGGGATCCATAATCTTAGGGAATCATATCGGCATGGCAGAGGCTGGCATTCACCCCAGAAATACTAGTGGTATCCGCATGTTCTGTCATTCTCCGCAGACGTGGAGCGAGATGTGGCAAGAGGTCTTTCCAAAAGGCACGGTACAAATTGACGTGAAACTCGTCCCAACGAATGAAATGCAGCCTTCTAAATCAGTCAAAGAAAACAAAGACGGATTTTATGGCAATGATACGGACGAAAGATGGGGCAATATCTTGTTTCTTGTTTGGAGTGTTACAAGGCTTTGATAGACTGACGCTGGTGTATTATTTTCTACAATTCATTTACAAAGCAATAATTTACCGTTATATCTTTTCGGGAAAATGTGAGACTTGCCCAGGGTGATGATGTCAGCCCGGACAAGGTCCTAACGAGCACGTGCGCCCGCAATTCTCGTAGACTCTTGATTGCTCGAAAGACGATATGTCGCTGGATAAGATAGGCTTTGTTGGGTACTCTGAGGAGGGTCCCAAGGAAGTAAACCACCTAATGGTAGATGTTGAACTACAACGCGCTTGCCTAGCACTTCAGCCTGTCCAAGTTCAAACTTTGACCGGTATACAAGACGAAAGCGCAGGTACCTCGTACATCTTTAGCATTCCACTATTGACTTTGGACCACCGCTGCACTCCTTGAGCGATGGAATACAGTTGGGAAGAATGCTCATGAAAGGGCCCGTGCTTTAGTCGATGGATGCGCATTATGGAGATATAGTATAAATTATCAAGTGGAAGCGGAGGCTTTAAGACAACGGACGGAGAGATATCGCCTCTGTCTGAGACAAGAGTTGATATAATGTAAAGGACATATGAAAACGCGATGTACCTCTTAACTGACCGCTACCGAAGTAGTAGCCTAAAAAGCTATAATCGTCCAAGCCCCAAACACCATGGCTTCCAGCGGGTTCTAGGCGATATACGTCCTGTAGCTTCCAAACCAATCGAATATATCTTTGAACTACCATAAGTAATCGACGTGACGAGAAAGATCCGTCGCCATCACCTCTCGAATACTCGGAGAACAAGTCGGCGTTCTTCAGGCGGTTGTGGATCAAAAAATCGTATGATGGACAAGCAGTATAAGAACATGGCGAATGATGTTTCATGACCCGATCCATAATCTATTCGTTGGAAAGAGCCGAAAGAGGTCAAGAAGTAGGACAAAAGTAAGGGAATGGCGGCATGCAAGGAGGGCGGTATTAGATCTCGTAGCAATGAAGAGGCTCTCTAATGCAAGAGTTAACATATCACTCAGAGATTGAAAGTGAAACACTGTTAACCTCTTCTAGTCGTGCTCCATAGTCACGGAAGGCGAGATTTCCGAACCGCTGTGGTGTAGGTTGTGGCGGGATATCTTCCACCCAGGAATCTAATTCGTCCAACAGAGCCAGTGTCTTCACAATAGCCTGAAAATCGTTTCAATATATTCGTCCTTGATATATGGTCACCCGTCCTACCTCACTATCAGGAGAATCATCTTGCAGCGGAAGTTCATAGCCGACGACGGATTCATTTAATCGACGAAGGAATAATTCGTAGGCTTTGTAGCCAGACGTCAGCTTCCACAGCTCAACGTCCTCGTCGGTCCGAATTCGTATAGACGGAGGCTGTATTTCGGCCAATGTGTCTGCGGCAACCCGCGGTAGCGTCGGACCCGGTGTGGACATGTCCCGACGTCGAGTCAATTTTGACGCTCCGCGCCGCCACAATGAACAGATGAACCTCGTGACAAAAGCGTGACACCTTCCTCATTCATTCTTCACCATCATCTCCTCCGTGCTCCGCCCCACTTTTGCGTGTTTTACGAACAGCTTATTCTTCGTTTTTCAAATAGTTTTTGTCTCGTATAGGGCTTAGAATGTCCTCCGCAACCTCCGGGCAACCTCGACGCACCTTTGCCGTCGCACTCAAAGGGGCTGGTCTTCTCGACAAAAGCAAGGAACACGCCACTTCCGACAGAGATACCAAGATGGCAGACGCAACATCTGGCGGTGTAAAACGTACCCACAAAGTTAGGTCGGGAAAGGCACGGCCAACTGACGGCATTAAGGATCCTGGAACAACGTCCAGGACTGCTCTGGTAATTCTTCCTTTTACAGGCCCTAATTGGCACATTTGTTACATTTAGAACGAACGCTTACCAAGTCACCCCTACTCGTTCCATCATTCAGCTAGCCACGAAGACTCGTGGGTCTTCTGTTCCCGTCAGCATTCGAGGAGCTTCAAGACTAGCTCTCGCCAGCAGAATACCAAGAAGGTCAATCGACTCTCGGACCTTATCGACTGCTGAAAAACCACCAAATACCATTGATGTTTGGAGAGAGATTATTCAACGGCGTTGGAACCCGGAAGCGCAGTTCTTAAATTTGGAGGTTTGCTGCCGGTGGCATCTTATGAACTGGTTAATCTGATATTAATGCTTTTGTTTGTCAGCGTCTAACTTCCGAGGAAAGTCTGAAGAAGCTGAACAGAATATCTGGTCCTCTATCTTCAAAAGAAGCCGCCGTAGTTTTCAAACTCGCATCTCACCTCCACCCCCAAGTAGGCATTGGTATGAACTACGGACTTTCGGCAACGCCACCTGACCGTTACCCCATCTAGGTCCTATCTCTGTCATTGGCAAACAATGATCTATCAACTACACAATCACTTTCACCATTAAGCTATTATTTGCCGAACTTGAGGAATCTGTCTTTAGCGAATAACAACTTACGCTACTGGAAGGATTTGGAGAATTTGACAAGCCGAAAAGAAAGGCTTCTGAACTTAAAAGAGCTGGTATTGACCGGAAACCCTATGAGAGAGGGTGACATGACTCCAGCGAAGTTGGATCGTTATCGGACGTGAGTCATTTCTCTGTCGGGCCCTATTGCTGTGTCACTAACGCATGCCCAGCGAGATCCTACGTCGGTTCCCAACTTTGGAGCTCTTAGACTCCGAAGTAATTGCCAAAATCACTTTTGATGCGCCAGACACTGCACCTTCATCTTCAACATTGCCCAAGGAGGGTCCAACTTCATTTCCCGTGGAGATTGCCGGAAGTTTGATAGCTCCCGGATTAGAGGGTTTGGTGGCAGATTTCCTTACTAGGTTTGTGAATCGGTTTATATCAGGATCTTTTCTTACGTGTTTCGGCATATAGGTTCTTAATGGCGTACGACTCGAATAGACCTAGTCTTTCGGAAGTCTACGGCCCTGCTGCCACATTTTCCTTCTCAGCCAATACGTCTATCCCACCACGTGCTCGACTCCAAGGCCATCACAATACAATGCCAAATCAAAGGAAGCTCGAGTGGAGCCCTTATATGAGCGAAGGGTCCCGTAATCTCACTAGAGTCCATAACGCAGCACGTGCCGAGCAGAGTCTACACGTCGGGACAGATGAGATTGTGAAGAAGTTGGCGACTTTACCGCGTACGAAACATGATCTTTCAGCGCAGGATAAGTTTGTTGTGGATGCTTGGCCCGTGGCAGGTGTTTTACCTATGCCTGGGGACGCTAGCACCGTGTTGTTTGTTTCTGTTCATGGAGAATTCGAAGAAGGTTAGGAAGAGGTTTTCATTTTAAACGTGCTTTTTGTGCTGACGATTTGTAGAACCTTCGCATGGCGTTCGTTCATTCGATCGGACATTTATCCTTGCGCCAGCAGTGGACGGCTCAAGAGCTAACCTAGCAGGGTGGCAAGTGGTCATCCTCTCAGACCAGTTTGTTGTCCGAGCGTATTCAAGTCACGAAGCTTGGAAGCCGGGTCCTATACGTATGCCCGCTCAAGAAACGCGATCGACTGCTCCTAGTACACCTGTACCTCAGCAAACACCATTACCGCCACCACAACAACCCCCACTTCAAACCCAACAACCATCCGTGCCCATTACTTTCACAAATCTATCTCCTCAACAACAACAACAATTATTAAACGACCCTTCATTGCTATCTCTTCCGGAACAACAGAGACTATTCGTCATAACTTTATCCGACCGAACCGGTTTGAACGCTTCGTTTTCTATTCAATGTCTTGACGGTAATGGATGGGATGGAGAGAAAGCTGTGGCTAACTTTGAGGCTGTTCGAGTATGTGTTTTCTTCTCGTTTTCCCATAAAAGTTGCTTTAGTTGATGTTGTATATCATAACTCTTTAGATGCAATTGCCTCGAGAAGCATTCTTGTGATTTTCCTTATTGATTACTATTCCGTTTTGTTGATTATATTATTATGTCTCTCTCATCCATATAAACACATCGCATCATCAAATAATTTGTATTACACCTATCTATATATCCCCCAACAACGTTATAAAACAGTCAAATTTTATCTTTTGTGCATGACTAGTGACATAGATATACAACAGTCTCTCTCCATCTAAACTTTGGGGTGGACGGGTTGAAAAGAGATTTTAAAGAAAATCCCAACGAGAAACGACATGTCTGTTATGCTGGGCAGAGGAAGAGAGTAAATTCCCTTGCATGCAGCAAGGACTCTCCAGCTTTTCCAGACCCGTAGAATTTGCATCCGTGTACCACTTGTGGGTGCTACGGGTTACCTCACGTGTACGAGTTCCCGAACGACTGGCGACTACCGGTGCCGTCACTGTTGATCCTTTCGGTTATTAACTAGAGTCACCGAGCTCGAGTAGGATGATGAGGGCAGGACGTTGGTGCCGGAAGCACCTTTTCACAATCCAGCAGTTTATTGCCCAGACCGCTACCCAAGACTGTGTATCAGACCTATAAGTTGCTTTCGGGAAAGATAGGAAGTTGTTCGTAAATAACGCTAATAGCGAAAAGTGTTGGAATCCCTTGGGAATCTCAGGCTCAACGAAGTAGCGAACACGAAAGGTGTAGTTTACTATAGGCGCTGTGATTAGCTACTATACAGGAGGAGTAACTCATATTCCAACAAAAAGAAAAGCAAATAGTATCTGCTGAGTCGTCTGACTGAGCTGAGTTTGGGCAAGACAAAGCTGAAAATATTTTTTTTCAGCGAGCAACATGATTCAACCATGAATCCTTCAAGAGTTCTCGCGCGCTTTCTCTCTCTTCAGGCTTCCACTTCAACATCTTCCTCACAAACCGTAAGAACTGGGCCTTGTCGTCCCCTTCGAGTTTCTCCTCAACCTCCTCTAAACTCGTACTCGGAATCTCAGCGGCTCCTTTCCAACTTCCTATAAGTAAATTATGTAAATCAATCATATCATAAGCTTGATGTCATTCGTACCGGATTCCCTGTCAAACCATTGCCAAGGTCGATCCGTTTCACTTCGCTCAAGAAACTCTTTTGGAGGAGGCCCGAGCAACGCGATCATATGAGTAAGGTGGTAAATATTATCTTGTTTATTCTCGGTTCCCCCTGTGGTTTTAAACATATTTCGGCCCTCAAATATATCCCAAATCTATGGCGTTGTAAGTATGAATCGGACAATGATATTGTGTTTAAATGGCGAAGTTGGGGAGAGGGTTAGTTACTCACAAGAACTCCGACATTCCAGATATCCACCTTCTCGGCCCAAGGCATATCCAAAATGACTTCAGGCGCTCGATATTGATAAGGTTGAATGTCTTCCGTAGGATCGTAATCGCCGAAACGAGCCTCGCCGAAATCGCACAAGACTGGGCGGCCGTAATCGTATATACGAGGAACTAGCCGTCGGGATGTGTATATAAATTGGTCGCCATGAGCAATTTTTCGGGGGCTGGGAGATTCCATCTCTTCTCTTTCAAAATCTTTCAAGTCATTCTGGGATGAACTGTCGCTCAAGCCTAGTAGAATGTTCTTCTCCTGAATATCTATGGAAATTTCAGGAGATAGACATAAAACGAGCGTGAAAAAATTTAACCGGTGTGTATCAACTTGGCCTCTGTGTGTAAAAAGTCGAGGGCTATCAGAAGATGTTTGAGGGCCAGTCTCAACAGATAGACAGGTAGAGATTTATCGGGAAACATTTTCCGGAATTCTCGTAGTGTAATCGCGAGGGGTGGGTGAACGATAGCCTGATATTTCTTGTCGTGATAAGTAAGAACGAATTCGTCTAGCATATTCCTGACTAGTAGAGAGCCGGCGTGGTTTGTTCGAATTGACTGGAGATGTTTGAGCACTGCGAGTTCACCCAAGAGCTCTGCGTGGCTGCCGACTTTGAGAGCCACATATCGATGTTTCCTGTTGAGTTAAGCGCAAATCGCCACAGCTGAAGAATGAAATTTCTTACTTTAAGTCTCGACATAACCATACGGTAGCATATGCACCGTATCCTAACTTTCCGACAACTTGATACTTCGAGTTGAAGACTTGGCCTATTTGCACTGGATAAAATTCATCGAGGGTGTACCATTCCCATTCTTCCTCTTCAATTTTATAAGAGCTGTCAATGACATCAAAACCAGTTGTAGGAAACTGTCGCGGGGGCGATGGACTGCGTAACAAACGGCGTGCAGCATGTATGAGAGACGCCATTTGAGCTGTTGACTGACATGGCTTGGACGATTACAAATAGGGGGTATCAGGGTATTAGGCTGTTTCACTGGCCGTTTTGCTATCCGTTTCACTTTTAGTAAACGGCAGGTGAAACGACGAAAAAGTGAATATATACGTTATAAAACAGTCAAATTTCATCTATCTGGGTTGTGCGACGACTCATAACATATTAAGATCCATCTGTGGGATGATATAATAGGGGGTTTCATTTAGGTGAACTCGCTCTGAACTCGCTCTAAATTCGATGAATAACTCTCTCTTGAACTCGTGGTGAAACTCTAGGTTATCATCGAGTTATCAGACGAGATTAGATAGAGTTCAGATGGAGTTTGTCTTACGTGAAACTCCCCCGATGGAATATCCCCCTGTTTCCTCTTACACTTCACTTCCTTTTTTATCGCAGGCACAATGTAAATAATATAATTAATACTTGAAATTGTACAGCATGGTATGATTTGAAAGCAATCCCAAATCCAGTTTTGACTTGTCGCGGAATGAACTGGGTTAATTATGTTAATATAAATATGTATGCTAGCGAGATCACTGATTACACACATGCTACTCCACAGACACACTATCTCTGCCCAGCGTCATTCCAGCGTCGCCTTTTCGCCTCTTCTTGCCAGTCTGGCGCCCACTTCGACGTTTCAGAGGAAAATGACTTTGAGGAAGACTGAGCGCCTAGTCCTGCTCTATGAGATCGTTGTTGGATTTCGAGTGGTTCTGTTAGTCCGATTGTGGGATTTTCGCCCAAAGCAGTGCCTGGGTTCCATCCTTGTGAAAGCAAGAGCTTGTGACCGATGCTATCTGATGATATAGGCTTTGGCGGAGCAGATGGTTCTGGTTGTGATGGAGAAGGGTCGGGTAATGATAGTGCGCGACGATGTATTGGAGGTGGAACGAGTGATGGAGGAATAGGTGGTACTGGAAGTTTGGGATCAGGATGTAACTCGCGGCGAAGAGCAGACCTGTCCTTATACAAGGATGTTGGAACTTTGGTATCAGGGACTTGATGCCGGGACATTAAACTGCTTTTGAGCTTAGCCATAGCTTTTCTGGGATCTCGCGCATTTTCTTCCACATCTAGCTTGCGTTTTTTAGGTTCCTGGGTAGATGGCTTCGAAGACGATGACGATGACGCGAATAAGGGGATTTCGCCTTTGTCGTCGATAGTGCACTCCGGGCAAGGACGACCATTGCTATGTTCATGAACACGGAACGTCGTACCGCCAATTGTGATTTCATCGAGGTGTCTTAAAACCTTGGGCAGACTTGCCATTCTCGGTGGCGAGAGTCTAGTTCCCTGAGGTTGTTCCGCCGAACCCGCTATCGAAGTTGATGCATTCCGAGTAGACCAGACATACGTGCCGTGCATCGAGCCTCGATCTACTATGCCCCATTCACGCTTGGCGCCATCCCAATAGATCGAAACGTGGAATTTAGATACGGCCATTTCTTTTAGACGAATACGGGCCGTAAGAGCAACATCTCGACCGATAGACACTTCCGCATGTCCATCAAGAACAGCAACACGTTTTGAAGAAGATAAGACGGTTGATTTGATAGCGATAAGACGTAAAGTTGTCGTTCTATTCAAAGAAGAAGGTGCTGTGGGAGGCGGTGAAGAGAAACGAGGATAGGATGCGTGCTCGCTAACCTGAGGCTGAGAATCCTCGCCTGGAAATTCTAGAGAGGGATCATATTCGTCAAAAGGGCCGTATTCACCCTCTTCAAGATCAAGATCGTCCTCGAGTTTTGGCGGATAATCCATAAATTAGGGAAACGTTGCCCTAGGCGTGTGGCATGAGCGTAACTCGGCAGGGATGCTCATGCTGTATGACTAATACATAGACGCTCGATGACGACCCAATGAACGACTCCAAGTCACTTCATGGCCTTGTCAGTGCCGAATACGTCCTATAGAGCCTCAATAAAGCACTCGTATTAATCTACGAATCTCTTAGAAAATGCAAGTACACGATTATTAGACGTCTCGGTTCCCCGGAGAGCATACACAAAGACTGGAGGAAATACTTCTACATTACGCGAGAGTTGCACGGAAGCTTAGACTGAGGTAATTTTATCACAACACACTATCTAATTGCTATTTTTTGACGCTGGAAACACGTTGACAGAAGCTGACGCTTATCTTACAGTCGCGAGAACGTCACATAAATATCGCTATGAAGCTTGCCTGATAGCGATTTGTCTTGCAGTTCTTTTCCTTGAAACTATGTCAGCTTGGCCCTTGGTGGATATTCTCTTGTTGCTCGGGAGCGCAGTAACTGCCCTCGTTTTCTGGTATACTCCAAGGACAAGGAAGAAAGCAGTTGAAAAGGTTTCGCCAGTTAATGAGGATGAAAGGCCCTTGGGAGGTTTGTCTGGATCTCTATGTCCTCACTGTTGTTATATTAACAAGAAAACCTTATAGAATGGATTCCACAAGACTTTGAATATCCGTCATTCGAACCTCTTTCCGACTTTGACATTCACACATCGCCGCCTATCCGTTATCGACCATTTCGGTAAGTAGGATGAAATAGTGGGAGAGTCATTTCGTATTGAGTTTACTCACTTACATTTTCAGCTGGGGCCCGAAGTACAATGTGACGATGGGAATCCGTCCAATGTCGTGGGAGTCGTGGATAGAGCTAGATAACACGTAAAATAAGAGACGATTAGCTTTATGGTACTGGGTCACCTGATTCACTCGTTTAGATATCTAGAAACCTACGCGATAAAGAAGAGGCGGGCTTTGGAAAGGTATTTATGCGATCTGTATTGAGCATTCATCACGCTGGTCGCTAAAAATTATGTAAACCCAGAGGATCAAAGTTAATTCGCACACTTCCCGGAGCTGAGAAGGCCGCACTAGAAGTCTGTACAGAATTGGCTTCATATTGTGAGTGAACTAATACGACACGTTCTTTAATATCCCTTTCTCCTGTAAAATGAGTTTCTCATTTCTGCTGTTTCATAGTGGCTAAACGATATCCTCAAGTCTTTCGGGTGACACGAGCATACGATGGCAAAGGCTTGGCAGAAGGAGATAGCATTGTTGGCAAAGATGGCGGAAGAGTCAAGACTGTCGAGGTGATCCCAGTAGGGGACGTGTGGGACCTGGATCAAGACGATCCGATGCTTGTGGCTAATCTTCTTTCAGAAGATTTAGCTATCATGATGGAAGGTCCGGATGGACAATATTACCTCCAGGCTGGAGCCATATGTGTACCAGGTAAAACGCATATATGGAGTAAATTAATTATGCAATTAACTTGTGAATGTATAAGGCTTTTGGAGGTTAGAAGACAAGATCGGTCTTCCATTGAAAGAAATCCACTTGAGAGGTGGTGTTTACCAGTACCAGGAGAAGCTGGAGCTTTCATTGAATCGGTAAGTGTCTGGCCTTTTCCAGGTGAATTCCATTTAAATGAAAATAGGTTCTTTCGCAAACTTCCTGTCGATAAACCAGTCCTAAGAAACAATGTGAGCTCATATCCTCTTGGGCGTGTTTTAGCTCTTCATTCATGTTGCTTGGGTTTTCTGTTAGTATTTCTTTCAAGTGAGATCATGTCCCGCCGCCTAATTGGTCTTCTGCAACTTTACTGATAATTCACATTGGTATAGATAGATCCTGATCTTGCTTGGGCTACTATTCATCACGGAGACGAAGACAAATTTGACCAGTCGACGCATACCCCACGTCCAGAGTGCCTGCATGATGGTCACTGGCAGCCTCCCAAGGCAACGACGGAGTAAGTCGACCACGGAGACAAATGTTCTTTTTGAATTTTGCTTATTAACTTTTTTGTTCAGCATGAACCAGGTTTATTTCAGGAGTGAAAGACAGAGTCTAAGAAGAATGCCGAAAACGGGGTGCATTTGTTTTACCATCCGGACATATTTCTTTCCTGTGACGGAAATGCTGGAAGAACCCGGAGTGCCAGGAAGGTTGGCGGCAGCGATTAGAGTACGTCTAAGAATAATTCTTTTCTTCGCTCCCAACTAAGACTTGGTTTGTTCTCGTTATAGAGCTGGCCTGAACCAATAGCGGAAGCGAAAGCGAAAGAACTTTTTGCAGAAACCCTGCTTCCCATTCTTGATGACCTGCACCAGAAGCAAATTATCAACGGAATAATAAAGGAAGATGACACAGTGGATCATTACCCTTATTAGACTGTCAATTAATCGATTGGCGTGATAGGCTAATTATACTATTATACGTAAAATGCCTGAACCATTTTGAACTAAGCGGGAATTATCATTGGAGTCAACAAACGCCTTGCACTGCATTGGCAAACGGGCGCCGTGACATCTTGAGCTGGGCGCTCGCAGCATTGGTTCTTATTCCCATTCTTCCATCATCTATTTACTCGTTTTCTTTAAAGGCGTGCTGCATAAGGATAACGTCTGTGTGTGCAATACATATGAAGGCTTGGCCAAACTTTCGCACCAAGAAAGGGACAAGGTGTCATACCTTTCGAGTCGTCAGAGAACACCCAACAGTTGGTTCTTCTGTTTCAACCAGTAGATTCAACACGATGCATGATCCATGGTCATTCGTGATAGCATTAACACATTGACATCCTTCATTTCATTTGGAAATGACATTCATACTCAAGGACCAGCCTTTTTCTGAATCTTCTCATGCAACAAACGGTGGAGGGCCAAAAACAACATACGCGCCCCCGAATTTACGTTTTCAAGCTTCACGGATATATGACAGAACAGGATATGTCGACGGCGTTAAAGTCAAAAAAAAAAATACTGTCTCTGCTTGTAACCCTGACCTCGCAATGGTCGAACAACCCTTCACGCAAAACCCAGCAATGGTTCCCATATTTGATTGGCAGGGACCCGAATGTTCCGAGCGCTCTCGCCACAACCTTGACATGCACTCATTGCGTAAACCCTTCTCAATTCAGACAGAACCCGGAATACGATTAGACGCTGGAAAATTTCATCTTTCCGACTTCTCAAGGTACTATGTAATCAACCCTCAGAGCTTGTTTAGACGGTTCCTGCTACCATGAGGTCGCTTTTGAAAGTAAAATTCTTGCTTGCCAGACTGAATGCTTGCCAATGGTCTCACGCCTTCAAATTCAATATTCACCGAGGACCTATCTCGCCATGCTCAAAAAGTGCTCAGGAGAAAAGGGGATCTAACTCAATCTATAAATGCGACCTGTATTTGGGCTTTCAAAATAGAATCCGTGGCAATATTGTCATATTTATAGTCAAGGCCGCAATATGAAATACCTTTTTCGGATGCAGTCTGGTTTTGGCTCGATAACCGATCATATGTTCACGATGAGTCGATGACGTTCCAGGAGTTCTCCTATGAAATCGGGACAGCCTGCTGCTATAGCGTGCGTTGTAATTTGGAAGTCAAAAAAAGGTATTTAGAACAATCCCAGGCTGATCCAAGAACCATAAGTCTGTCATCATTTTCAATAGATCATCCGATCGGGTACTTTGCGGCTTCCACTGTCCGCACTACGAACAAAGCTTAACGCCCATGTGGAAGGCGTCTCATTTCGCTTGCCTGGTATATAACGTTCCTGCCAGCTGGTATCCGAGACATCTTAAAAACCTCGATGTCTGAGGTGCTGCGCAAATGACTTCGAAGACCCAACAGCTCCTCCAAGCAGTTGTCGCAGCCGATCCCATTGCTGTCCAAGAGAGTCTCGCGTCTTATGCTGACGTCAATGCTACCGATGAACTAGGTCGTAACGCTTTGCATTACGCAGCCTTAGGCCCCGCGTGAGTTGATATCCCTGAGCATTCCTTTCATGACCATTCAGTTTGCTTTCATCGAATAGAATCATTGCTTTTGACACCGAGAATCAGATTCGACTGTCAGACTCTCAGTTGGAGGTGCTGAGATTAGTCTGCCAGCACGACCAGCTTTCTTTGTATTCTTTAAACGCGCCCCTCCCTTGGGCAGGTGGAGCGACATTGCTAGGACTAATGTCTTGGTTGAACATGTCAGTGGAGATCACGTATCTTTTCGAATATACGTTCGGTTTACTGGATGTCAACGCGATGGACGAGCAAGGCGCGACACCTCTAATGTGTACGTGTATTGTTACTCAGAATATCAACCGTTGTTCTGAGCTTGGTTGTTAGATGCGGCTAGAGATGGCAATATGCAAGTAGTGCAACGACTAGTGAGAATCTCTTTTCTTATCTCCTGATTGGCGCTTTATACAAATGTTTGTAGTTGGGACAAGGTGCAAAACCGGATATCAAATCTCTTAGTCAGAAATCGACTGTTCAGTACTCCCTTAATCATCCCGAGATTTTATGGCTATGCGAGGAAACATTAAGAATAACAAGAAGGACGGAAGTAAGTGTCATCGAGATTCAAATTCGATTGTCTTTGGTACCTTTGAACGGTATCAATATGTTCTAACCTTACCTTTTTAGCTAGAGATTTCATCGACAATGCAACCGCGCAAAAGAAAGCTTCGACCTAGTACACCATTTCCAGACAAGTTTTTGAACACACTATTCTACGTTGGTGGGAAAAACCTTCTTAGTCCTCCAGACCTCAATGTAGCTGGCATTCGGCGTAACCTCAATAGTCTTTTGCAAGCCATCCGCAACCAAGATACTGGCGAGGCCATCAAGATTCTTTCAAATTTGCATGGATCTCAGTCGCACGCATCATCTATTCTCGTGAATTTTTCTGATGAAGCTGGTCTGGCACCAATTCATTATGTTTGTTCCCAACGGTACTCCCCGAGCATCGAGATCGCAGATGCGTTGTACTACGCAGGCGCTGACATGGGACTCTATTCAACTCTGGGGTTCACGCCTCTTCATCATCTGGCGCGTACTGCACGAGATCCTAAGAAAGATACTAAAGAATTGGACTCATCATCGGACCCAATTCAATCAGTCGAAGATACTCCTTTGTATTTGTTCACCCTTCACTTGATCCGCCACCTACACGCACCACTCCGAGCAACGGATGACCGGGGCGAAACTCCATTACACGCTGCCGCTGAGCATGGCGCCAGCATCGCTGTACTAAAAGCAATGTTAGAATGCGATAAAGAGTATTTTGGGAAGGAATCGGTCAGAGAGATGCGAAACGGAAGAGGGTAAGGATCACTCTGTCCAATTGCTTTGTTGTTAATTCTATATCGCTAAACTGATTCTGCAGACTACGTCCTGTGGATGTCGCTAAAACTGAGTTTATTTCTATCTTTATGGGAGAACTAGCAGATAGTCTGAAGAAGCCACCTCGTCCGCCCCCATTGAAACTACCACCAAGGACGGGAGATGTCGGTGCATCTGCATACAACACTCCTCGATCTCCTCGTCCCAGTGCGTCATTTACATTGGTCAAGAAGGGGTCGGATATGAGTATCAAGTCAAGATCATCTGGTTCTTCGTCGAAGTCGTCCGGCGAACGGTCTCAAACATCGTCTGTTTCCCATAGATCCGGTACGCGGCAATGGCATAAACCGTTAGCGATTCATGGTATGCATGCGAACCCTTATCCATCACCTCCATCTTCTTATTCGGGTTCACCTGCTTCGGCGACAGACCAACTCAATGGATCCTTTGACGTCTCTGCCTCTGCTATGAATGTGCTATACAATCTCTCCCTAAGCGCGTCCGCTCTTCAATCATACTCTCAGCCGCAAACCGACGAAAGCAACGTGCCGGATCTCCTCACGATATCGGAGACGTTGGCTGCTAGTAGAGACCTGGCTGTGCACGTTTTGGATCATTGGTCAACTCAGCTGGAACTGGCAAAATCGGAATACGATCTGATAAGCAATCAGATACGCAAAGCCGAAGGCCTGTTGAGCCGGGTAACCACCGACATCGAGCCCGCCGCCAGCCGACCTCATAAACGAGAACAACTATACAAGTCACTTCGAGAGACTAAATCCCATTCAGCACGAAGAGACTCCAAAACGAACCCAGACCCCGATGATTGCGCTACTCTGTCGGACAACCCTCGTGCTTCGTTGGAGACTAACAGAGCTAGTGACAACCAGCCGAGTATGACAAATCATGCTCCGCCAAGTGGCACCACTTCTGTCACCTCCAAAAGTGGTCGTTTGCGATTCGACCTTAGCACCTTTGTAGATCATCACGCCGATACCGAGCTGCGTGCACGTATTGAAAGCGACGAGTCAAAGCCAGCAGAAAAAGCACGACATGATCAAAAACATCGCTTGGAGAAAACACGATCGGCTTTGAGAACGGCGCCTAAAGTTTTACAGCGGGCCAATGCAGATCTTCGTGAGATCGAAGCAAACTTGTTAACCATGGGAAAACTATTTCAGTATGTTGAAGAAGCCATCTCCGAAGCTCACGAGTCGGTCAACGAAGCCATCAAGGTATGTAGAAATGTCATTCTTCCTGTACTCTTTTTGACGTGTCCTTCCCTGTCCTTCCAGTTAAGAGAGGATCAACTATCCATCATCTTACGTGCATATCACGGCTTCGATTACCTTCTCCAATCGTCACGCCTTTCTCCCATACTTGAAAAGTCCTCTGATGGCGGTCACACTAGCCCTTCTTCAATATCTACTATCACGGATTTGGCACCTACGACTATGCTTAGTCTTCAAACATTAGACCCCATTGAGGAATCGTATCATCTAAGGGATCTTCTGGTAAATAGAATCGATCAAGATGTTCGCCGTCTCTTCGCGGATGTTCAAAAGGCTCACGTCTGGCTACGGGTTATTCGTGAGGTATTGAGAGGTCTAAGAAGACGAGTCTATTTTGAACGTTGACCTGGAAGATCAAACTTCATCTCAGCTCTGCTCAACTATTCCCCACTTTCTCATATATTATTCTCACTTGAACTCAGGCTTGGAAGGAACATGAACGTTTTTGTATTCATAATTAGTGCACAATTGTTGTATTTTACTAAAGTCAAAAAAGAAACTACATATTGCATTGCATTAAGCAAACTGGCACTCGCAACCAAAACAAAACAAGTACTCAATGCAAGATATTTTTTCCATATCCGCATGACGTGACGTTTCTAAGCATCTGATAAATCTAGGGCAGGAATTGAAAATCCGTAACTAGTCGTTTTTCCTTCCGGATCTTTCGGGTTTATCTCGACCTTAAATGCAACATCCAACGAATAAGGCCTAGCTGTGCCCATAGCAGGAGCGGCGACGGAAATATTTTCTTCAACGTTCACACCGCCTTGTTCATTTGTTGCAATGGTCATATCATCGCTGCCCTGGGCAAGCCTTTTTTCTTGGCCAACCTCACCGTCAGGGTAATGCTGAGCCGGGGCACCGTTGGCAACTCTATTTTCAGTCTCCTGAACTGCGGCGCCAGCTAAGCCATTAGTCGAGAAAAGATTTTGCCCCATCCGATCACCATTTTCCTGTCGGACAGCGTCCCTGTCCGTTTCTGCTTGTGAGTTTTCCCGGCGTCGCAATAGATTGAGTTCTTGATGATGCTCGAGTTGTTGATTTTGATTCTTCGCGAGACCCGCATGTTCTGTGATAATCACATAATTCCGAGCCGGCATGACTGTATTCTTGGCTCTTTTTTTGCCGTCTGGCGTCTCGCGAAAAAGTGCCATGAGATTTTCGTGGGTGTGCGTGCCGAGGATGTGAATTTTGTTACGTCTGTGCATCATGTTCGCAACGGCTGCTGGAGGTGGAGCATTTGTTATTGCAGAAGAAATGATGTTCACCATGTATCGAAAATCTTTATTCTGTATAGGATTAGGTCAGTATGTCGAACAAATTTTTCATGAAGAGAACACTACTTGTGGAATGTTGAGCCGAGGAGAGGAATAGAACCGACCGACGGCTGCGAGATGAACGTCACCACTCAAAATCGTAATTCGAACAGATTTATGTTCTGAAAATGATTGAAGACGACGCACAAAAGCGTTTCTTTCGCGTTTATGATGAACAGCACACCCTATTGGGAAAGGAAGGTCAGTTCGTTAACCAGGGAGCGGACCGGGGGAAGTTTCGTCTCACAGTGATCGTCTAGGTCGTCCAAGAGCTCTGAAGAGCCATCAAAATTGTTGAAAAAGCTACTTCCAATACCAAAAACGTGGTTTATCAGTCTCAACGGGCCTGTGATGTATCGACTGCTCAGTAATCCTTCCAGCCAAACCAGGCGGGGATAGGCGATAGGCACTCCAACCAACACCACCAGATGTTTTGTTTCTCCTTTTTGATGACCTTGTCCAAGTGGGAAAACATTTTATCATAGGTCGATTCGTAGCATATACGTTCTCTTGTTCGTTCAACGCGGCCTTCTAGGCCGTAAAAGACCGTTCTAGGACCTAAATTCGTACATAACGATACCGATTTGTATTGAATGTAAGGGCCGTCTTCGTCTCCGAGTATAAACGCTGGTTCAGCAGCCTCAAAGGCAGATGTGTTCGGATTGGTGTGATTTTGGAAAAGCATGTAATACTTGTAGGCTATTTTTCCGATACCCAAGAAAACGGGGGTTCTCATGAAGCGGTCTTTGTACGAGCCATAGCCGTCGATGATGCTTGGAGAGGTCTCGGGTCAGCGCCTCTAGTGGTTCTGTTACATATATGACATGCAAACATACTCGTGATCATCCCATAACTGAATTGCAGGAATAGAAGCCATTGCGTCTTTGAACGGAGGAGTGGTAAACCAGTCCAAATAATTGCGCAAGTACCAGTCATCGAGCTCTTTTTCCAATTTCTCTGTGAATGGAGTTTCGGCACGACGTCTTGCACCTTTTAGCTTTGACCATGACTGGAGAGGACCGGATATTGTTACTCTATCATTATAGATTTGGTCGCCGCCTCCTGAAAGAGAATTATCACTGGGAAAGCTCAAATCTTTGGTTTGGGCTTACCGATCATTACATGTAAGCGATATTCTGCATGATCTAGAAAACGTATGTTATTTGCTGTTGAATGATTAATTCAATAAACGCTTTACGACGAAGAACCTGAAAAAAAGGGGAAGTATCAGCCCAAGGGAATTGTGACGAAGTATCGAAGAAGTACATCATTCCAGAGACACGGTCCAGCAAACGCATCGGCGGGAATTTTAACCGAAAACCCGTTGCAAGAATAAAACATAGTCCGCATAGTTTGATCCTTGCCTGGAATCCAAAACGAGCCATTCACCTGTGGCGTCTCTAACTCATACTTGATCATTTGTTCCTCCTCGTGAAGTCTGATGATTATATTATATCGCCAGAACTTATATTCATCACCACTATAAATGGAGACTGGATAAGATGCTTCAGTTGCTCTTGGGGTCAAGTTCAAATAAGAAGGCAAAACGTCTGATAGGGTTACAATTAAAAGTGAACCGTGCCAGGTTAAGGTGTCGTAGTTCAAGGCTTTGAAGCTATGAGGTTAAGGAGGAATGCTGAGATCTTTGTTGTTCAACTGAAACTATCTTTGAAAGCTTACCGTAGCAGCGGGCCGCAGCTGAGTGGCGAGCTCATCGTGGTGTGTTTTTACAATTAGACGTCCAACGGACGTCAAACTTTAAAAGTACAGATTCAAATTGTGACGGCAGAAGATGAGAAGGCTTAGGAGGTCATCGGATCCAATTGAATTCAGCTGCCTGACTAAGCCAGTTAGAAGCGATCTATGCATATGATGGGTCGAATGACAGCTGATGATAGCCAAAAATACCAGTAAATTATGGCTATTCAGATACCGAATAACCAAGCATTGAATCGTAATGAATGATATTGAATCACCACGAAAACTCTATTGGGTATCAAACAGACGGCGAGCGCTGAAAGGGTGGTGCACATACAATAAACTGGCCTTTTCTTTATCATTTCCTTTTATATCCCTTCTTCCAATCGAAATACATGGTATACAACCTCTTCGTATTCATGCACCTAGTGAATGATGAAGGATAATTCCGAAGATAAAACATAATATTGGTGGGAATGTCAATTGTATCCCTGGTGCATAATTAGATCTCAAACAGGTACGTACTTGTTTTAATTTCTCAACAACTTTCCGAAGTTCAATTTTATGTTCACTATCATTCATGACAATTTCTACCCGATCCTCTTCCACGAACTCCGGCTTTCCAACCTGACCTATTGTGGGATTTGCTCCATCTTGTGGTGTAAATTGACCTGGAAGATATTACAAAATAATATGAGCCCGAGTAAGAGGAATCATCATTGCTATTCAGCAGTGAACGAACTGATAACGCTTTGCTTACCTGTCCCTCTGGAAACAAAACCACAGTCACGATAATTTCCTATATGTCCAACAATATCAGGAAAAGAGGAAAATATTTGTCCCAATATCTTCTGCGTTGATTTAACGGGACTATAAAATACCAAACAGAAGCGTGGCATGTCAGATAGTAGTTGGAGCGTGCTAGTCACCAACGGTGTCCCATTGATTCTTGAATGGTGGATGATCGATGACCAATCTCAATTACGTCACTTACTATCTTTTTGATGGTCCGCTTCAAGGTTTGTCGAACCTTTCTGCCTTCTTCGGTGGTGTGCCCAATCCTCATTTATCCTCGTAGAATCGATGGCTTCTGGTTGAACTTATATCATGCAATAATCAAGCTCTTCCGTCTACAGATGAACTGCACTCAAGACACGTATTGCAAGCGCTCAAAGATAGCGTTGTCAAAAATTTCGGTGAGGTTGGCTGGGGCGCTGTTGCATCATCCCTGACCAGTAAGTGACCTATTATCTCTGATTTTGATGAAAGTATTGATATTTTTGTTTATAGTCAAATATTTCTCTCCTACTACGAATTTATGTATCATCCGTATTGCACGAGACCATCACAGGATCGCCTGGGGTGCTGTTACTTTACTTACGTCCATCAACGGAAGGGATTATATCCCTCGTTTGATTCACTTATCAGGTTTGTCTTGCTCGTAGATGGTTTTTCTCCTCATAAGTCATTCGATGTTTGTCGTAGGAACAATCAAGCATGCACAAGTGGCGGCTATAAAATACGACAAGGAAATCATAGCTCGTTACAGAGCACGTTTTGCAGGAAAAGGTTTATAAATTTTCTGGGTCTATTACCTACGCTGATAAACATGTAAAACAAGGTCAAAGGAGCGACAATTACGACGATTATCTCGAGAAGAGTGAAAAAGAAATTCAAGCGATGCAAGATTGATCTGGCACTCGGACATCTACTGACTTTTCAAATCCGATATTGAACGCGTTTGGGCTATAATTTTCTTACAGCATCGATTTTTCCGTTTCGATTTTTTTGAGGATTGAAGGATTAGCGTCTTGCTACCGTTATCCTTATTGGGAAACCGCCGAAAGTCCCGACATTCTTAACCAATCCGTATGGATATCTGGATGTTTTGATTGAATCCAATTGTAATATCTTTGTTAACGTTGAATAATCATTCATTTTACCTTCATTTCCAGAATTCTCAAAGAACATACCGTGTTGTTCCCCGTTTGTGACAGAAATGACGTATGCTCCAGCTTTTGTTGCTACATTAAGAACAAGCCCAGTCCAATGGAAGAATCCGACTAATGAATATTCTCTGTACATATCACGTTTCCCGACATTCCTGGAACAAAGTATTTGGTAAAATTATTGTTCATCAGGCTGCATCGGGAATCCTCGAATAAAATTCAACAAACCGACCACTGGAATAAATGCCAGTGATGACAGTAACTTCATTATTTCGATAATAAAGTCGAAAAACCCATCAACGACGGTTTCGGGGACAATTCCTCGACAGATCGCATGGCCTTGCACCATACCCTTTGGATCCAATTCCATTCCGGCAGAAACATTCACCCATAGTTTTTGATGTTCCTCGATTCGAGTCGTTTAGCAGCAAAATCTGAAGGATAGCAATAGGACCAAGTTTCAACATACGAGTTATCGTTGTCGCAGGAAACATTCCATAATCTCCGTTCAAGTTCTTGGGCCAAAGTATGGAAACCATCCTGGGCGATTATCGCCTACGGGACTGAGACTCATTTCATCCGCTGCATGAACATCACCGGTGTCCTTATTATTGCGTCCTGTTACTTGGGCTTGAAGTTTCATTATTCCTCGAATAAGCTTCTTCGAAGTCCATGGTATTGGTCTCTCACATCTCGGGGGTTCACAATTGCAAGTAGTATACGTGTGGATCCAATCCATCCGAGTCGTCTTCATTTCATAATCCCAGGGAAAGAAATAATAACATAATCGACGAGGGTTGACTCGGAGCCGGACCAGAACTTTTTGGAGACTCGTTCGTGTAATTGGGTGGTGGCAATATTGAAAGGCTAAAGCCTAGAGATTATTTCGGTGATTGCTTCAGTCGGTTCTGTCTAGGCGTCCTGATATGAAATATAGGAATTTAAATTGAAGTGTAGAGTAAATTATCAATGTTTCCTTTCATTACCCTTGGTTCGAAATACTTTCTTCGTGGCAGCTCTAAAATTGATAATACTATCTAGATGCCTTTCTAGTATGAGTACGTGTACCCCGACTCGCTACTAGGGGTCGGCACCGTACCGTATACGGCTACGGCCGTATATTATACGGATAAAATACAGACATAGCCGTGCCGTATCCGTACCGTATAATCACCTAGCTAGAGCTCCATCGGAACGGATACGTACCGTATTCACCGTAATACGGGTCCATACGGATACGGAATCATAAAAACAATGTAAACGCAGTATATTTAATATGTCATAATGTCTACTAGTATTGTATTATATCCTCAACTGAATTGCGAGCTAGTTTGAGCTTCTGCTTGACCAGCATCAAGGTCCGAATGGTATCAGGCTTAAGACTAGCTCTGCGCAGGGAGATTGTGTCACGGCCACCAGAGAAAATTCGTTCTACAGCAACTGCTGAGCCTAACAAATTGGTGGGAAGTGAGGTTGAAGCAAAAAGAAGCAAAAATAAGCAAAAAGACATACCTGGAATAGTCATAATATCACGGGCAAGACGGCACAAGTTGGGGAACTGGGCTTGTCTAGCTCCCCACCATTTGACCGGATCACATCCATCCCAGTTTTTCTCCGATGGCGTACGAAAATATTCTTCAAGCTCATCCTGATCCTCAGAGTATTGGCGACCATAGCGAGCAGTGAAATTGAGTTTCTCAGGTGAAGCCAATGTGCCGCTTCGGTACATTGACACTATAGGAGTGGACATGGGTTTAGATACAGATATTTTCCCGGCATATTGACGTCGGTAGTGAGACTCAAGCTCATACTTGCGTTGTTGAATTTCTTTGAGAAGTTCTGGTTCGTTCTCATGGTCATCAGCAAGGCGCTGGTAGTTGATTCGGGGATCAAGTACTAAAGCATGTTTAAGATAATGCATTATAGGAAAGAATATGTACGCACAACATGCCCAAATAGGATATGGAGATTCGTCGATTTTGTAGAAATAGATACCAAGCTTGCGATGCGATGCGAGCAATGCACTTCTTATTTGAGGAGAGGCTGAACTGGGTAGTGCACGAATATGTTCTTTGATGTGGTCTTGCAGGCCTTTGAAAATAGCGTGGGTAGAGGAGAATGTTGAATGTTTCGTGGCCGACATCTGAGTAGTTGCATCACGGAATGCCCGAAGCCAATGTGTGATTAACATAATTGCTTCCCATTCATTCCCAGACAACTCATATTGTCGAAGCTCTATACTTTTAGCAACATAACTCTCTATTTCCTTCTGGTAGTCGAGCGCACGCCCTGTAGTAGGCATTCAATAATATAGGTTTATCGGACCAAAACTAATACTTACTGCACATCTGATGGCACGACGCCCACCTTGTCCGAACGTCCAAAATGAGCATCTTTAAAGTTTCCGTCGACTGTCCATTCATATCCCTACGAGAAATTCCAATCTCTTCAAACCATTTTTGACGACGTTGCGGACTTGATCTGATAGCACGAACAATCTTACGAAGCTGCATTTCATTAGTAGAGTAAAGCGATCATTACAAGACTTCTTACCTTTTCAAGTGGTGGAAGTAACGCGGCATCATTGAACAATGGGTACTGATCAAAATCATCCTTTTGCTGGACAGCATTTTCATCTGCTTCTCGTGAAATCGAAAGTGTCGCTGAGTCTTGGTAGTTCCGTTGATCACCATCCTTGAGATCTGATTCAGAGAGTCCTCCTATGCCCAATAACAGCTACGCAATGTGAGTAATTATGTTCTCATGATAGAGAATATAATACCTCAATAGCAGCCAGATGAACGATATGTGGCAAGCATCGACCCCGCGCATGTGCCGCCTTGAATATGATACCTTGATTGAAGAATAAATCTTCAAGTTCAGACATCATTGTGTCGTTGTTTGATGCATTGTCAGACACAATGGATTGAATCTTAGGTTACTATTAGTTTCAGGTTTTGTTTTGATAAGCAAAACCAACATACTCGGCCTTTTAATCCTAATGACTCAATGGTCTTGTGCACAGTTATCGCCATGTTTTTTCCGGAATGCTCCCCAATTAATTCACGGAAATCGACTAAACATTCTTCTATTATGGAATGTGAGTACGGGGATCATTCAATAGGAGGAGGAACATACCAAGCTTCCAGTCCTTCGTTATATAGTGCATCACTATTCCCATGAATGCATAACCATTTTGTGATGTCCATGCATCTAAGGAAAGGCTAACATTGCCATCCAAATTCTTCAACAAAACCTGAGTGCAAAATCTAGATAGAAGCAAGGGAACATACCGCAATAAGGTTCTTCATGTCAGTCTCCATGGTCTCACCCATCTTCATAACCCGTCGTTTAATGGTTGTTGAACTGGGTATTATTGAGCTTGGGCGGCAGTTGTACTCCAACAAGGCTTTGAATCTCCGGCCGTTCAACCTCCTCAAAAGGTTGATCACAAACAACCATCCATTTTGTCAAAATTTCAAACCCGTTTGATCCCATGGAGTCTTCGAAGTAT